>APFE030894989.1:0-14956 GCA_000404065.3 Pinus taeda
TATATATATGAAGAATAAACCATTCAAAAGCATAATAATTATATCTGTCAGCATTTAGCCCACAAGGAAAGTGGCAATTTCTCACTGATTTTTTTTTAAGTTTTCTGTGTGCCAAAATATGTTACAACATCGACTCCAATGGGGACTGCTTCCTCCTGCAGGATGTAGAGAGCTAGTAGACCAGATGAATTATGTGTTGGGCATGGATTCATACCATAAAATCATTAATCACTGATATGCCATCATGTAATGTATATCCAATCCCCATCATCCAGCTACTGCATATTAAACCTGCAACTGTGAATGGCAACTTATATTGCTTGCACTAATCTAGAGACTTATTCATTCTGAAATATGAAAATTGAAAATCGCTAAAGTGAAACAACTTACACTGTAAGTGGAAATAAGCATAAGAGTGCCTAATTGATGGGCTATGGAGTCAATTATTTAATCCCTTCGAAGTCATTGTACTCAACCAAACCAAACTTAATATTGTAATCTTGAAATATAACTGAAACAATTGTAGATCTATTGCACCTTGAATCTGAAATATATCTGAAACAATTGTAGCACCCTGAATTTGAAAGTAGCTAATCAATCCCACACCTCTAGCTAACTGAATTGGAAAATTTTACACTTTTAGGTGTAATCGTCTTTCCAATGCAGCCAAGTTCGGAGTGGATTTATTGACAAACTACATTGCCAGTAGCTGAAAACCTGAGGAATATATACAATATGAACAAAAAATCACATGGAAAACATATACTCACAGGTGTACATTAAAAGTTGCATTCTCTATAGACATTTTAGATTTATGACAATGGCTGAGAGGAAAAGACATATACTATTAATTACAAGTATCAATGAACCTTGCATAGTAGTAAATGCAACTGAAGTTTTGAAATAGTGGGATCGGTTTCCTAGTGGAATCGCCATATGACAAAGTGGAGTCGCCAAGTGAAAGAAATGCAACCAATAATAAATTCCTACTCCTTGTTCACCAGCAAGGAATAGATCTAATATTTATCGTCCCCGGAGAAAGATATCTTTGTTACTTTGCTCCCCGGCAATGACGCCATATGTTGTACCTGTTTCCCATAGGTAGTCCTTGGCTGCAAAAGACTACACTAGGAAACCAACTCAACTAGCCTTTAGGTACAAGTTGGCCCTTGAACTAGAGGGGGCTCCATCAGTTGTTACGGGGCTTTATTTAACGTTGTTCACCTATCACTAAGCATCAAACGTTGAAGCACAATGGACAAATTTATGGTTTTAATTGGGGGTTGTTGGCGATCAATGATAATCCCTAATCATGATTAAAGGCCTCTCTCACAAGGTCCCTCTGAAAGTATCAGCTTCCAACCTGACAGAATGACTTACCTTTTTCAAGAATTATGGTAGAAGAATGTAAGGGGATTTGTAATAATTGAGCAAAATTCAAAGGCATCTATAATTGAATGCATTTTATTTCATGTTCATGAAACGATTGAATAAATTAGTTGTAGTGTATATGCCATGTAAATCTAAATATGCAATGAAGATACTGTAATTAAATAGTACATGTTACCTTAAAAAAACATACCAAATCTAAATTAAAAATATGAATATAATGAAGCTTTGAATAACATATAAATGTTTTATTCCACTTTAAATTGCTTTCCTGCTAAATTCAAATGACTCTAATTCTGGATAATTTAATAAATCAGTTATCTTGGATCTGCCATTTAAATATTAATATGCATGAAGATAGTGTGATTGAATACATGTTAGGTAAAAAAAATGCCAGATCTGAATTAAAAAATATGAATATAATAAAGCTTTCAGTAACATATAAATGTTTTATTCTACATTAAATTGCTTTCGGGCAAAATTCAAACACATCTATATATAACTACACTTATTTTATTTGGCACTGAATTAGGTTCATGCCAAATGTCAAACACATAGATGTTGATGCTCCCACTGCTGGATATATTCCATTTATTTCATAGATGTACTACTGTGAGTCAGTCAAACAGATTTATGTGTTTGGCAATGGATTTGGATTTAGAGTAGAGAGCAAAGAAGATCAAACAATAATTAAACAATCAGAGGCATTGCTAATGCCACTGTTGTCTCCTGAGGAATCATCCTTGTATGCCCCATAGATATAATATACTCTGAAATACGTTTGACTCATACAAGACAAAAAAACAAACCTAGAACCATTTCTGCCATTGCACACACCTTCATCAGACATGTAGGTTTCCTTACACACAGCTTCTTTAGACATTGCTTCATTAGACACAACTTCCATATGCATGGGTTCTTTAATAGACATTCTTTCTATAGACCTAGGTTCATCACAGTTAATCTTTATCCATTTCCTAGGGCTAAGAATCCTGACATGCACAAGGAATAGAAGATAAAAGCCAGGAGGAGCCAAGGCTGCATTACGTGGAACAATAATAGTAGTCTCATATATCACATCAAAAATTTGCACAACCTCAATGATATCTAGTCTGAGTAGCCTCTGACTCATGGAATAACTTTGTGTAGTAAAATTAGATGGTGCCAGAATTGTAACATAAATTGTTTCTTTTTGTTGACCCACCAATATTTGCAAGTAAAATCTCATGGTGAAGGTATGACCATAGCCCATGGCAAACAACCAAGACGTGATTAAGGGCCGATGCACATCATTATTAGGTACGAGTTAGGGTGGACAAAATGCCTCAAAGCTAAGGTCCGTGGGATACAACACACCCCTGAATTTGTCGAGATTATTGTCGCCCACAAGAATGCAACCATCAGGGAGCATATGGCAACTAGGATGGTAGAGACTAGGAGTGGCCAAGGGAGTGAGAACCTCAAACCGAAGTTTCTCGGGACTTGATGGCTTGTAAATAAGATGATAAAGAATGGTTTCCTAGGCACCAGAGCCCTTGGAAGCACTATTGGTAATTAACACGTCACCAATTGGGAGAAGAAGCATGTCCCCCATTACCATTACCATTACTATGGGGCGCATGGGCATGGTTTCCATCTGCTAATGTGGATCAGGATCCATGAATCTCAAAGGTCCACAAGTGTTGGTTCTTGAATTCCATTGTATCGCTTCCCTACATGAAAACTCAGATCTGGTGCTACAGATCAGCACTTCAGTGTCACTAGCTCCTGGATCCAGTGGGAGGAGAACGGAGGATGTAGAGGTTTGGACATAGTTGCTGGAGTAGATGGGCATGTCTGGGTAATGCCGCACCACAATCTTGTTGACATGGTCAAACATAATTGATTTTCTGTTGGCGAAAATGAACAGATTGTTGTCAAGCCCAAGGTTGACTAACAGATAAATAATATTATTCTCGTTCAAATCTATCAATTCCTGGAGGGAAGGGAACCCTTGAAGTATACATGATGATCATACTCAGTTCTAATAAAGTTTTGCCTCACCATGAAGGAGTCAAAATTCTTGTACCATTTCCTGGGAGACTGCCTTAGGCCATACAATGATTTCCCGAGCTTGCAAACTAATCTTCGGCTGCGACCTTGTACAAAAACTTATGGCTGTTCCACATATATCCCTTCATCCAAATCACCTTGTAGAAAAGTTGTTTTAACATATAACTATTCTAACTCAAGGTCGAGTAATGCAGTTAATGCCAACACAGTACGGATATAAACAAGTTTTACAACTAGTGAAAAAATCTCATGAAAGTCAATGCCTTCAACCTGAGAATACCCTTTTGTGACTAGCCTTGCCTTATATCTTTTGAGACTTCGATCAACTTTCCATTTCAATTTGAAGACCCATTTGCATCCAACAAAACTTCTCCCTTTAGGAAGTTCTATAAGATCCCAAGTATTGTTCTTGGCTAAGGAATCCATTTATTCTTTCATAACCATTTTCCATTTTCCATTATCCATATCATCCACTGCTTCCTAACAACAAGAAGTTTCCCCATCTTTAGTAATCATTGCAAAATATGAACCAAAATCTTCATACCTTTCACGTGTTTTTCTTTCCCTTGTAGACCTTCTCAGAGTGACTAATTATTGAACTGGTTATGAAACTTCAATAGTTTAATTGGAATCTTGTTCACCATTCCATCCAGAAGTATCTCATTCCTTTCGACTTTTTGAAAAAGGTCTAGCCTCCAACTGAATTTGTTGATTTGGCAATACTTGTTCCTATTCAATTTTTTCAACATCTGATTTTAAAAGAGAATATTCATCATATGTTATATATCTACTAATGACTATCTTCATTGAAGTAGGATCCCACAACCTGTATCCTTTCACCGCATAGTCATACCCAACAAAGACATAACATTTTGATTTTTGATCTAATTCTGAATGTTGATTTTTAGGAATAAGAGCATAGGCATCACAACCAAAAATCCTTAAATGTGAATAGTCCTAAGACCAGCCCAACCAAACTTCTTTAGGAATTTTACAATTAATTGCAACTAAAGGTGATCTGTTAACTAAATAACAAGCAATAGATACTGCTTCTACCCACAACTCCTTTTATAGGTTATAATTGTTGATCATGCACCTGTCTCTTTCCATAAAAGTTTGATTCATACGCTCATCAACGTCATTTTGTTGAGGAGTATAAACACCTGTTTTATGTCTAACAATTCCTTCATCCTTACAATATTGTTGAAATTATAAAGAAGTAAATTCACCACCATTGTCAGTTATCAAACATTTAATTGATTTACTAGTTTTCTTTCCCACCATTGCTTTAAATTGTTTAAAAGCCTTAAATACATCAAATTTCATTTTCAACATATAGACCCAAACTTTATGGGAGAAATCATTAATAAATGTTAAGAAATATAAAGCACCTCCATAAGATATAATAGGAGATGGTCCCGACAGATCAGAATGAATATAGTCCAAAATTTCTTTACTATTATGACTTCTCGTTTTAAACCTATGTTTACATTGTTTTCCATACACACAATGTTTACAAAAATCCAACTTCAAGGATTTCAAATGAGGAAGAAATTTACAGTTCATCAGTACCTGAAGACCTTTCTCGCTCATGTAACCCAATCATTGATGTCATAGGCAAGTACCTTCTTCTTCTTTCTCTAACACAGTCACTTCTCACTGAGATGAGCACTTCCTTTGAGTTTGTAAAGATTTCCAACCTTTTTTTCCTTCATAATGAGTAGGGCACCTTTTGAGACCTTCAACACTTCATTCTGACCTGTGAACTTGTAAACATCCAATTCCAACACTCCAAAAGAAATCAATTTTTTCTTCAATTCAGGTACATGTCTAACAATAGTTAATGTTCTAATTTTATTATCATACATTTTAATCCTGATATTTCCCATCCCAACAGTTTGAAAAGATACATTATTACCCATAAACTCAGAACTACCATTCACAACTTCATATGATGTGAACCAAATTTTCTGCGAACTCATGTGATGAGAAGCACCAGATTCTAACAACCAATTTTCAAATTTATAAGAGGCATTACCTATAGGTAAAGTTTCATCTACCATACTTAATTAATCAGTAGATTAAACGTCATCAATCATACCTGAATCAACTTGATTTGCTTCCTTCTCTATGTTTTTAGACTCCTTTCATTTCCAATAGTCTTTGTTGAGGTGTCCAATTTTGTTGCAGTACCAACATTTCGCCTTACAGTTTTTACCCTTTCATTTAGATCTAGAAGAGCCCATTGATTTCTCCCCTCTTTATTTTGACCTTCCTCTCGCTACCATGTCTTCTGATGCAAAGGTTTCAATACTAGATTTCCTTTGTACTTCTTTAGATAATAGAGCTCCGGCAACTTATTCAAATTTCAAAGAATCAAAAGGGCTCAAATTGCTTGAGGTTATGAAGTGGTCCCATGACTCGAGCAGAGAACACAATAAGGTTATAGCTTTGTCTTCTTCTTGAATTTTAACTTCCATATCTAACAAATGGAAAATAGTTGTAATAAAAACATTTAAATGTTCTACAACTTTTACACCCTCCTTCATCCAAAGATTTACAATTACCTTTTTAGATAAATTTTGTTAGTTAATGATTTGGTGATATATAATGTTTACATTTTTCCCCACAAACTTGTAGTTTTACTCTCTACAACGATGTTGAAGAGAACTTCATCTATGAGGCATAACCTGATGGTACTGAGAGCTCAGTCATCTAACTCCTCCTAGTCTAAGTCTTTCATGCTAGTAGGTTTTTTCTTCACCCCTTCTAATGCTTTGTGCAACCTTTATTGCACAATAAAATCCCTAACTTTTAGTTTCCATAAAACAAAGTTGTTCTTGCCATTGAATTACTCCACCTCGAACTTTTCATTTGTCATTTTTCCCATTTCTTTCTTAGAGTTAATAAAATTTTATTTGTAGATGTTCTTTCTAGAGTTTATTAGTTCACTTTCTTCTTTTAACTACCGTTTTTCTAAATTTAATTTCCTTTGGTTTCTTACAAAAAAAAAAACTTATTTTGTTCACTTTTAATAATTTCTAGAATTTCCACAAACAACTTCAAACCCTATTCCATTTTTTTATATCATTTTTGTTCAGAATCTTAGAGGGGAAAAAAAATCTTTTTTAGAAAACCCTACTCATCTTCCTCAACCTTAGTTCAAAATTTCCCTACTCCAAATTAAGAAAAATAAAATCTTTGCTTGTGCTATAAAAAAAATTACCCAGATTTATTTAAAAAAACAACTCAGCTTTTTGTTTTTCTTCTTCTCTCTATTGTGACAGGGGGATCTCTGCTCTTTTCTTCCTCGACAAGGGGCTCTCTACTCTTTTCTACTTTGACTAGGGCCCTTTGTTATTTTCTGCTTCACCTAATGCTACCCAGACTTCTTAAAAAAAGAGATAGACTTCAAACAGTCAAACAATGTCTCCTTTTTTAAAATAATTGACCCTCACAATGTCAATCCTCAATGTGACCTCCGCTGAATGAACTACACGCACATATTTTCTTTCGGCTGCAATGAATTTTCTAGTAGCAGCAACAGACTTCTAAAGACTCTAGCCTTCCTTTCTTAGCGACAACAACAACGACTTCATTTCTCGGTGGCAACAATAGGTGCAACTCTTCTCATTCAATAGAATGAGCGGGTTTCCTCGTGGGTTTCCTCGTGGGTTTCCTTTCCTTTACTGGTGGCTCTTCTTCTTCATCCACAACAGTGGAATGCAGTGAATGTTCTAGTGGGTTTCCTTTCTTAGAGGCACTGTGCATTCAAACCAATGACACTGTGTGTTCCTCCCCTTTGAGCAATAGAAACGACGAGCTTCCTCCTTCAGTGGCAGGGTTTCTAGCTTTTGTGCATTCTTCCACAACAAGCTTCCTTTTTCCTTCACAATGATGACTTACAAAGATGGAAGGGGCCTCACCTTTCAACTCAAGCTCTGATACCAATTGTTGGGTTTGAAAAAGTTATTCAACATTCAAATGCACACGGCAAGAAATGCATAAAAATTAACAATTTTAATCACACATTAACATAGGATTTTTTACGTGGTAAAACCTTGACAATGTGTCAAGGAGACCTCCATGGGACAAGGGATTGGAAACTTCTTTTAATCAATAATGAATCTCCATCATCCAAGCCTCTCAGGCCATCCTAATTAATATGGGATTTCCTCTATTACATAAATCCTTCTCGTTATGAATCCTGTTACAAAACTATCTGATATTAATTAACAAATTTTACCCATAATTTCATTTTGTTGACATATTTCAACAAATAAGCTAATGACCTAAGACTTGAAATTTTTTGGAGAAAGTGAAAGTCTATTCCCTTAAAAATTGTTAGCCAGTGCTTTTAAGTGACATGTTTTTCCATAGATTAACAATAATAAATCAATTGATATTTCCACCTAGTAATCAAACTTCTTACTAATCAAAAACTAAATTATTAATTTACCACCCTAAAAATAATACTACCTTAAATTAGAACTTGGAAAACTTATCTTTACCCATAATTCATGGTTCATATTTCCATATATACATAACAATTTTTTTATATGGCCAAAACTCCAATATATATACATGCAGGACTTATTTGAAAGGAATTTTCATTTATTTTCATTTTTAATTTCTCTTAAACCAAAATCTAAATCCAAGAATATATTCATTGATATTTTATATGCATTCCACTTTTGGGGTTGTAGTATCTACTGAGAATTGTGGAGGAATATAAAACAAATCATAAATGAGTTTATAACCTGGAATCTCAATATTAAAGGTAATAGTCCCTATCCAATCCTATTGAATAAAAAAACATTTCTCCCATTGAAAGCATGGTTAGAACTAGGTATCTTATATATAAGAAGAAGTTCAACCACATGGAAGCCAAGAAGTTTCATAAAATTTCTTCTAAATCTAGTAAAAACCCCCACTTTCAACTCATTTAGCGAGGATGGCATAAGGATGTCTAATCCTAGCTACAACATTAAGGGATAAAGTAGGATACCATTTCACATAATAAGGATAATATTTAATGTATGATTACGTCAAAATTTAGGAAAAATGTGGGCTGATAAAGATTTAGAGGGAAAAAGGAAAGTAAGATATTATAAGGATGTGATCAACCCTAATGTCAAAAATATAAAATATTTCTCTGAGAACCTCATATTTCCCACCCATATATTGGGAGGGCCATGTGCATGACTGACACACCCTATTTCTCCATCAGAACCTTCCATTTCCCACGTTTGCCTTTCGATTGCGCCACAATGGGCACTGTAATGACAAAAATAAAAAACAATCCCCACACCATTACACTCTTTATTGATAAACATTCTATCATTATAAAATATTAATTGGCGGTCACCTTGAAGCTCGTGTCTCAATTCACGATACAATGTGTGTGTATATACCAAATGAAACAATGCGATAACTCTTCTCTTCTTTCTCAATATAATAATGTAACAATTGAGCTCAATCCTCATGAGACATTGACTTTATAACCTTGCCAAAATACCATTGATTTAACCAATTGACCAAGTTTCATTAGCTGTCACCTTGCAAAAATAGAGATTAATTTTTCTCAATGATTATTAATAAAAAATATTATATTAATATATAAAAATAGAACATTTTAATTAAAATAAATATCATTTTTTTATATAAAACAAATTCAATATCAATCTGTATTTTAATTTAATTATTAATTACATATTAATATTATAGTTAATTATTTTATTACCGAATTAACAATTTTTCCATATATAAAGATGATGGGCTTTTGTTTCTTTACTATAACCTTTATTTATTTATTTTATTTATTACCACAATTGCATGTCCACCCTACTATATTATAAAGTAATTTTTTATTTTCTTGATAAAAACATAATAACTATTACTTGTCTAACATTACATTAAGTAAATTTGTGTATGCATTTACTTCTCTAATGTATAAGTCTATTGAATTAATTTTTTGATAAAATTTTAAAATTATAAGTTGGGTAATATTTATTGTGTACTTAGAATTAAAAATAAATATTATTATTAAGTTATCACAATGGATATAACTTAAATAATGACCACAAAGTATATTGACTTTCTAGGAATTATTGACGAGGTTGTAATTGAGTTTTGCCTTAGTATTTATTGTGTCCATAGAATTAAAACTATAACTTAAACAATCATCACGTAGCATATTGATTTTCTGGGAATTATTGACTATGTTGTAATTGAGATTTTGGCTAATATTTATTGTTTCCAAAGAATAAAAGCTAAATATTATTAAAGAATAGAAGATCACCTTAGAGATAACTTAAATGATGACCACAAAGCATAGTTTTGGGCTTGGATTCAAAACTAATATAGGATTATGGCTAAGAACTCATTTTTATTTGATATAAATAAATAATCTAATGACATAACACCCGAAAACATTGGGAGAAAGTGAAATTGTATGCCCTTAATAATTGTTAGCTAGTGCTTTTAAGTTACAAGTTTTTTCTTAAATTAGCGATAATAAATCAATCAATATTTGTACATAGTAATCAAACTTCTTACTAATAACAAACTAAATTATAATTGATAAAAGAAGAAGAGGTTCAACCACATCTAAACCAAGGGGTTTCATAAAATTTCTTCTAACTCTAGTAAAAACCCCCAATTTCAACTCATTTAGCGAGGATGGCATAAGGATATTTGACCGTGGCTACAATATTGGGGGATAAAGTAGGAGACCATTTCACATAATAAGGACAATATTTAATGTATTATTACATCGAAATTTAAGGGAAAATGTGGGGTGATAAAGATTTAGAGGGAAAGAGGAAATTAAGATATTATAAGGACGTGATCAACCCTAATCTCAAAAATAAAAGAATATCTCTCCTTGTCTTAAGTAATGTTTAGAAAAAGATAAGCATTGATAAAATAAGAATAAATTCTCATGACCTTCATACTGAACATAAGCATTGGTCAATTACCAAATTTACACCATGGGATGAAATGCGCAGGGTGTAAAAACATATAAATATTATTCTTGTCTAATTCCATAAGTTGTTGAAGAAACGAAAACTGGTAGATTGATTCACCTTGGTTCTTTAGGACGAACTTGTATTTGAATTACTTCCTCCCGCTAATGAAAATGATTATTTCATTAGGCATAATGAGTTTTGAGGCATATCCTCACCTCTTTGCTAGCCCTATTGGGAATTCAATCCAATTGCAGAAATCATAGGTGATGAATACCATGACCACCCATTGATGTCAGTCCCCATCATACATAAAATTCATATCCTTGAAAAAATATTGTTAATCTAACCAAGTTTCATTCGCCACCTCCCTTCAACAAATTTTGCTTTCGCTTCTATTAGTTTATAAACTACATTAAAAAATATTTAAATAATTTAATAGTTGAAAATCATATAACATTTTTTCCTTCAATCTTTGGGAGTGAGGGACTTGTATGTTACCCATATAGAGTTAGGGTTTAGTAAATCAATTATTTATGGAAAAAAAGTTAGTAGTTAAAAATTAAGAGATTAAGAATTAAAGTGATAACCAATAACAATTTTGGTACATTTGTGTTAGTATGGATTATGGTTTAATAGATTGATATTTTTAAATTGAAAATTAGAGTTTAAACTATCATCGCTAGTTGATGACTATGATTTTCCTGTCAGGTAAATCATGATTGGTGGTGTACCATTTCTTGTTTGGCGGCCCCACTCGGATTTTAGTCCAATCACAAAAACAGGTGGGACCAAATACCTTGACCGTCTAATCTTCCTTGACGAAACCACCATCTGGCTCAAGAACCTGTCAGGTGCCATCGCGCTGGAATAACACCACGTTTCCATCTGAAGTTTAAGGAAGTAGACCTGATTCTGTGAAAATCATACTCCACATACCCAGTAGAATGAGCCCAACAATACTTCTTTAGAAATTGATCAATTTGCCATTTCCGAAATGGTAAAGATATGTTGGATGCGTCAAAATTATTAGAAATGAAGATGATTATGTTATTGTTGGGTAAGAGGGCCATTTACATCGCTCACACACCCAAGTTCTCCATCAGAACCTCCCATTTCCCACTTTTTCCTTCTGTTTCTCCCACCTTAGACTATGAAATGAAAAAAAGCAAGAAAAATGCCCACACCATTAGGAAAACCACCATGCACATTCCTTATTCGAGTTTCAAAAAACCCAAACATTCCATCATTGTGAAATATTGGTGACGATCAAGTTGAAACTTGTGTCTCAATTCATAATGCGATTTTTGTATTTATCTAATGTAACAATGTGAGCTCTTCGCTTCTTTCTCTTTTTTTCGAAAAATTGAGTTTTGTCCTCATAATACATCAAATTTATTATTATAATAAAATACCGTTAATTTTACTAATTTTTATTTTGCGCCACCCTCCAAACAATTTTGCATTCACCTCCCATAATTTATAAAAGATATATTAAAAGGTTAATAATATAATAATTGAAAATAATATTAATGAGTGAATAAAAATATATTAAAATACATTTAAATCATATAATAGTTGAAATAATATTAATGAGTAAAAAATAAATGAATATAAATTAAGGAAAAAAATATACAAATATTTTTATTGCTTTTAAAATATTAGATATCCATCATTTCAATATTGAAAAGTAGATATTCTTTGTAAATTTTAATATCGTATATAAAATAAAGAAACATTTATATTCATAAAAAGTTTTATAACTACTTAAAAATCTACTATCTTGGAAGATTTTAAAAAAACATATTTTTTTTTTAATTTGTTACATAACCTTTTTTATTTTAATTAATTAATTTTTTATTTAATCTATATAAAAAAAATATAATTTTAATATTTGTTATTTATTTTATTTATTACTATAATTCATGCTTACTTTACTATAACCGTAAAGTAATTTGGAACTTGTTTGATAAAAATATAGTAATTTGGTCATATTCTCTTTTAAATGCAATTTTATATGCATCCTTCAAGTAAAAGATCTAGATCAAGTTTGGTATCAGAGCAAGTCTTATTGATGTGAGTTGCATGGGTAAATGCTAACCAATAACAAGCTCCAAAGAGGTGAAATAAAACTCAAATCCTTTGATCTTGAAGAAGGGTGTGGAACATAAATATGGAAAATGGCAGATGAGGAGGCTCAAATGGAGGAAGAGCAAAATTATTGCAAGATCTTCTTCACTACGGTAGAGAAAGTGCACAAATTATTTGCAGAATATGAGAAATAAATAAAGCCTAAGAAGAAAGAGCCAGATGAACATGCCTCGGTAAATCAAGGAGAAGGAGGAGAGCATCCTAAACCTCCCTCTCCATATTCCAGTGAAAGTTATTCTTCTTCCTCTTCTCATCTTTCTAACAGGCATCATAGGAATGCATCCAAAAAACCATTTTTTAAGCTAGATGTAAAGTTTGATTTGCCCACATATAATGGAGAATGTAATGCAAAGAAGTTAAACAATTGGATTAGACAGGTTGAGGTATATTTTCAGATTCAACAAATTGAGGAAGATGAGGCTAAGATCCAATTAGCACCTCTTCGGCTAAGTGGCAACACTCTCATATCGTGGGAGAGAAAGTTGGAAAAACGTAGCAAAAACTTGAGTAATCTCCTTTCTTCTTTTTCATAATCTATATCTGCATTAAAAGGGAAATTCTATCCTTTAGGTTATCGATAAAAGGATTTAATGGAATGGTAATATTTGAGACAAGGAAAAGGTCAAAATGTACAAAGCTTCACAAAAGAGTTTAGAAAAAAAACTTTAAATTTGGGCATTTCACTTGATTGACCAGAAATTGTTATTTAAGCGTACTACTATTGATGTGGCCAATTGAAGGTCATTTGCCTTGAAAGCAAGAGAAAGAATGACAAAGAGTATCATCTGAAGAAATCATGTTTCAAACCTCATAATGGAATGTTTCAAGGAAAAGGCAAGGGAAAGGACAAGAAGGAAACTACAACCAAGAAAGGAGAAGGAGCCAAGCCATCTTGCAGACATTGCAAGAAGGAAGGCGATGATGATGAACATTCTTGGAAGTTTCTTCTAGAGTTGAAGTCAAATATATTTGGTGGAAAGTTGATCCAAGTGGATATTGGTGGCCACCCACCTATTCTACTTAGACCCCCACCACTGTCTCTTTTAGTTTTTCAGTTTCCTTAATTGTAGCATAGTTTAGAATTTTTGGCAGTTTTTTGGGTCCTGAACTTCCGAAGCCGTTTTGAGGCCCTAAACAACGCTTTTTGGGGATAACCAAGGCCAACATAGATATTTAGCCATGTTGGCCACTTGAAAGTTGTAATCCTGAGATTGATGTTTCTAACGAGGTACTTTGTGTGTCAAACAAAGATTGTATGCCAAAGTTACAACCTTGAGAAGTTGATGTACCAATTTAGCCAAACATGGCCCAATGTTTTGGTGCTTTATCTCATAGGGTTAGGTTTTTGGATGTTTAGGGTTTTCCATTGTTTTTTAATAATAAATAAGCCTTTAAGACTCATTGTAACACATTTCAGAGGCATGTATCTACCACATCTATTCTCAAAGATAAGCTACCATCACTTGAGCTAGTCTTATTTCCATTTTGTTTGTAAGCATATTTCAGTGTTTGATATTATTGAAATGAAGTGTTATTTTTAATGCATCTTTGAATTTGTGGTTATATTTGTAATTTTTTGCATTCTAGTTTAAATTCGGATTAGTGGTATCAGAGCAGTCTACTATTTCTCTCTCTTTCTTTGCATGTCCCCAATGAGGTTGGGATATAAGGAGTTAGGGCTCGAACTGGTCGAACCTTTGCAAGACCAGCCTCGCAAATTCCAACGGCCTCCCATGGCAGAAGAGAAGAAAGAAGAGGGGCAGGATATCCTTTAAAACTCTTTATTGAAGAATCCCTCTAGTGATAGAGGAACACGATGATGGACAACTTTGCCCAAATCCTTCAGCGACTACCCAAGGGCGACACATCTCCTTTGAGCAACTACTCTGGAAACGCCACTCCCTTTAAGATACAAGTTAACTTTGACATCCCCATATTTGAGGGTCAAATAGATGCAGATGTCATAGATAAATGGTTAAAACTGCTAGAAGGATATTTTTCTGTTCATGATTTTTCTAGCCAGGAAAATATTACTTTATCACTTCTCAACGTTTCCCCCCATGTCAAGGAATGGTGGGAAACCTACTGTGAGAAGAAGGACGAGAGTACACCCTCACTATTTTTGGTCACACCCGCTTGGAATTCATTCCAGGATGCCATCAAGGAGTAGTACTACCCTATAGGGAGCTAGGAGGACAAATACATAAAGTGGACCACACTGCAGCAACGAAGAGACCAAGACGTGTCAGATTTTACTAATGTTTTTAATACCCTTTGTACGAAAGTTGGTATCAAAGATTCTAAGAAATATTTGGTAGTCAAGTACCACGGTTGGCTACACATGCACATCCAGGATGAGATGGATTTCCTGGACATCTCCTCGCTTGATACAACGT
>APFE030894996.1:0-114895 GCA_000404065.3 Pinus taeda
CCATGGTAAATAAAAGAGATATCATAAATAAATATAAATATAAATATAAATATAAATAAACAAGAGGTATTGTAAATAAATAAATAAAACCTCTTTTTATATTTACTCCATAAACCTCTTTATACCTTTTTTTTCTCAGGCAAGAATCGGGCCTTCTATTCAACTAAATCAACAAAGAGGGTACATAATATACATGATGGCTTATGCCACATGTGTACTCACCCATCTACAGGCCAGCACACATTACAATCAACAAAGCTTAGGAGTGGCTCCTTTGGAAATACGAATAAAACAAGCATTGCAGATGTGAGCCATCGATCCCCATCCGTTGTGGGCGGTATTCACGTTATACCTGGATCCATGTGTCACTTGGTCAATGGCATCAGAGGCTTTACCGAAAATCCGCTCATGGTTGAGCTAACACCTGATTACGTGGGAAACTGTGGCAAAACCATCACGGTCCCACCACCAACCAACACATTCCACCTTAGCCCTCGATCTACTCACACCAGATCCAACGGCAGTGATGGATATCTGCCGGACTAAATGCATGATAATTACCTGCCCGATGAAGGTGGTATTCCTTATTTGTCTCGAGCCACATATTGCATGAACAATGATATTGGAGGAAATTCCAAAAATCCGCTTATGGTAATGGGGACACCCAATAACTCGGGAAACTGTAGTAAAACCGCCACAATCCCACCGCCAACAAGCATGACCACCGTCAGCCCTAGATCTGCTTCCACCGGATGTGACGTTGAAATGGATATTGGGTTGAAGAGATGCATAGGGGATACCCATTTGATGAAGGTGGTATTCTCAATCTGTCGAGAGCAACATGTAACTCCTTTTGTGGCATTGGAGGCTTTCCAGTGAAACCACTTCTGGCACATCAGGATTTTGATAACTTTGGTAATGGCTACAAAACCACCCTTTTTTGAGGAGAAGCTCTGGAGCCACTTTCTAGTTTTACACTCTTCCTTCTCTACCTTCCCTTCCTCTGCCTTCCATTCCTTTGCAAGGCCCAGAACTTAGCCTGTCTATAATTTGAGCCCTTAACTTCTGTCATCTGAGATTTCTGCTAGTTGTTTCCCCTGGGAGTTTTGGTAATGCTCCATGTCTTCACGTGCCAAAGTGTTGTAGTCCTTGCAAAGCTGTCCAGTCTGAACAAACTCCCATAAGAGGCACTTGTTTTCTCTTGTGTAGATCACTCCTTCATTGGCTAGCGTGTCCACCACTCTGTTGGCTTCTCTGCACACATGAACAAAGCTCAGAGTTCTAAGTGTTCTAAGGTGATATTTAACTCGATGAAACACCTCCGAAAGTCTCCAATGCCTTGAAACTTTATCTGGTGTTGAGCCAGAGCTTATTCTTTTAACCGAATTAATCATTAATTCTGAGTCTGGCTCTATAATTGTATTGTGTAGATTGTAGTCTCTTAGGATTTCTAAGCGTTGCTCAATGGCCATGAATTCTGCCATATTGTTGGTAGCCCTCCCCAAATGACTGTGGAAAATAACTTGGATATTTCCCTCTACATCTCTTATGGCTCCTCCATAACCAGCATCCCTTAGGTTCCCTTTTGAAGCTCCATCAATGTTTAGTTTCAGGAAGCCATGAGGGGGAGGTTTCCAGAAAGCTTTGTTATATGATCTGTACCTTGCTTTATTATTAGTGTCTATTGTACCATAAGACTGAAGACTCAACTATTCAAGTATGAGGATGACTCTTTGAACAGGGGGTTTCTCAAGTGGTTGCTTCATAAAGACTGTTGACACCTAATCCTTGTGATTGGGTGAATTTATGTAAATAGATAAATTAGAAATATGAACAGTCATCAGGAGATGAACTGAATAGTCTCTCCCTCATGTATATAATGAAGACCTACGTGATGGAATAAAACACACAAATCATTTTTGCCTTATGGAGTTACTACCTGGCCTGACATGGTATCAGAGCTAGCTCCCCTTTATGTCCTTTGTAACTCCCTAGTCTGCTCCTCTGCTCTCCATATAATTCAGTTCCTGACATTTTTGTTGTCCATATAATTCAATGCCTATACGTCTGTCTGCTACACTGCCTGTGCTCTCTGGCTCTCTGGACTGTCCATAAATGTTAGTGGTTGCACCTCCTTTTAGATAAAAGATGACCTGACCTGCATAGTTTTGATTGTTCCCTCATAACCAGTGGTCGGACCCGCGACTGTTCCCTCAAACCAGTGGTCAGACCTGTGTGGTTGTTGGTGTGCATCCGGGGAATGGTTTTGAAAGCTTCCATGTTCTCTTTCCCGTTTGGATACAAGTCTTTTGGTAACTCTTGTGAAAATCTGCAATTGTACATTGTGATAACCTGTACCGTAAAAATCTCAGGTTTGCAAGTGTCTTCTTAGAGCGAGTTGTTGAATGTATATGTTGTTCGATTTATGATGTTTCATGCCTGTTGAATGTATATGCTTTGATTTATGATGTTTCATTCCTATTGAATTTATACACTCTCATTTTCTTAGAACACGGCTTGGGTCAAGAAAATGGGCCCTCGATTTGATTATATTTTAACTCAACAAGCTTTTGTGGCTATTGATGCGGGCTCACCCATTCATAGAGATCTTCACAGATTGAGATCTTGAGGAAGAAGGGCCATTCATAGTCGGGGATAATTAATGAGAGTGTGATTGAAGTTGTGGACTCTTTAAATCCTTTCATGCATGCACGGGGTGTTTCCTTCATGGTATCTGGTGGGCCCCAGAATTGAAGCAATAATGTTGTAACTCCTGGGACTCCCTTATTTAATTTTATCAACCCGGTAGTTTGTAACAAACTTGGAAGTGAGGATTCTATATGCACAAGTACTAGCTCTTGTCGCAACTGTCACTTGGTCAGCTGGCACAAGTCTGCTAGGGGCTTAAGCCAGCTTCTATGAGCTCTGATAATAAGCCTTTTACTGATGGACAAAAGCCAACTCAAAGGAAGCTAATCTACTTGCAGAAAGAAACTGAAAAGCTGAAAGGAAATGTAAACCCTAGCAAACCCTAATTTTACCAGCTACCCCTACTGACGCGAAAAAGAGGATGTAAGCTACTGAAAGAGATGCCATTTACTTCTAGGAAGGTAAAATGCATGTGTCTAAGTTATCACTATCTGAAGAAGACATCTTTTTGTATTTTTGAATAAGTTGTCAAAATTATCATGCATGTGCTTTCACTGTTTTTTATTGTGCAGAGGTGGATCAGCGAGAGGAAATGCTTGGAAAAGGTCAGGAAGGTTCAAAGAGGGCCTAAGGGGTCCCTAACACCCTTCCAGAGAGTTTCACAGAGTTTGGCTATCAAGAAACGTCATTTGTGATCTTCTATAGGAAGTCTGCAGGGGTTCTACAGAATGTTCAGCAATTTCTACAGGATGTTCTGTGATTTTCTATAGGATGTTCAGAAATGGGATTTTGGAGGATGGATGGATGAAGAAATATGAAGGAGTGGGTATGGAGGTAGGATAATGGTTTGAGGTGGTCCAAGGACTAGTGGATGGAGTTGAGAAAAGATGTAGATGGTTGGTTTTGTTTAAGGAGAGATAAGGCAATGCTACACAATCATATGGAAAGTAGGTCAACGTGAGGGAATGAGGCGAAAGTAAGGCAAGGATCTGAAATGGAGGATGAATCAGGTAGGTTGGATGGAGTATGGGTAGATGAAGAAGGAAAACAGGTGCTCTGCAAGTATTTTTTCAAACGACACAAACAAGGACTTGCAAGAAATAAAAGACCGAGTTATGCCAACCTAATCTGATCTAGCTAAAGTAAAGAGAATGAACAAAAGCTTTATTTGCAAGGAAACCATGTATATTAACTATGCAATGAATCATTCAAAGATTTGAACATGTAACCAACTTCTGCAAATGAAAATCGTACACTAGTGATTGCATGGCAAAGCAAAATAGTGTTTTTGGTGGCAGCAAGGTCGCCTTGGTCCCAGCTCATGATTCCACTGAGGGGGAGGTGAGATCTAAGGTGCTTGGTAGCCTTTTTCTGAAGATCTTGCATGTGATTAACCTATTAAGTAAATCTGAACATAAAAATCTATTTTAATCATCAAAAATGACCTAAGAAACAAAGCAATATTTTAATCTAAATAACATATTTTATTCTAAGAATGCAACAAAGACACATGAAAGTAAACAAAGGAGGTACTGGGCACTTGAGATGGGCCCAAACCCAAGAGTTATATCCTCTTAAGAGAGATTAGAGCTGGTGCAAAGCTGGATTCATCTTTATTGATCAAAAGAATAGTTACATTCCAAAAACTGTCCACAAGGAAAACTTGAAAATGTGTTGAAATGGAGAGCTAAACTATTGCCTAAAATGACTAAAATTGAACTACAAACTAGATAAATTCTGCCTACAAAGTGACTAACTACTAGCTAACCAAAATGAGGCCCTAAGCCCTCTTATTTATACAAATTGAGGACCCCAACAATCCTGCTAAACTTTAGGGACTCGGCTGCCCAAAACTTGTAGTTAACAACAGTCCTACTTTACTTGCTTGGCTGCCCTTGTGATAATCGATTTGGTGGCCCTTGAAATCCGAGCTGATGGTGGAGAATTCGAGGTAAGAGCTAATAAATGAAGGCGACACCTTCCTAAAAATCCTCTCCACGAATTTGGCTGCCAAGTGCTCATTTAAACCTTTGATTTTGTCTCCAAATTGACCAAAAAGACTGCATAAAGCACACATTAGACTTGTTGGCATAATGACTAACCCAATTCAATCTATTAGCATAAATATAATAAGAAAAATGAAATAAAATAATGAGAATGGTGGATTAATTCGAATTAGGAGGCTGAATGAGCCCATATAATTATCCATTTTTGGGGCTCATCATCACCCCCTACTGAAAGTGTTGTTCATCCTCTAAGAAACTAATCTATCTCTCCCTCTTTGATGGCCCTAGTAGCCTCCCTGTCATGCCAAGCTTCTGAAGTGATGTCCTCTTCTTAGTCATGAAACCATGCTTTTCTCTCTACTTCTTCCCACTGCCTGTGCTCCTTTTCCTAGAGAATTCTCAGCTTCCGGTAGAACTGTCTCAGCATCCTGTAGAGAGCCCTTTGTGTCCAAAATTTTCATTCTTTCTCTCCAGGTGGATGTATTCGAGCTTCACCATTTATAGATGATGGATGCCTTTGATGGGGACCTCTCCTTTGGTGTGGTAGGGGTGTCTACAGTTGTGATTGGCTCTTTTGACGGACGTTGGGGTCTGCCAGTCTTAATCCTCTCACTCATTCTTGCCTTAAAATACAGGGGAGGCTCCCTCTTTCACTTTTCCTTCTGCTTGGGAGATGTGCTTAGGGTGGCCAGCACAGCTACTACCTCCCTAGCTAGAATCTCGTGCAATTTCTCCTTCTGCTGCCCTTTCCCCAGACTTCCTGTAGAAAGTCCTGTAGTGGCCGTTTTCTGGCTTCCTGTAGAAGCGGTTTTCTGGCTTCCTGTAGAAACGGTTTTTACTGATTTGGCTTGCTTGGCTAGGGGTGCCTTCTCTTTGACTTGTGTTGTGGTTTCCTTGGGTGTGCCCTCACTTGTTTGGACTTTTTCAGTCCTCTCTACCCGGGTTTTCAACCGCTTCTCCCTTGGCGTCTGTGTTTTTACTCCACGCACAGCTTTGGCCTCAGCAGCTTGTCCTATTTCTTGCTTTTCTTCTTACTTTTCCTGTGGTGGTTTGCCCTAGATTTTCTTACCCTTAGCTTCCTTACCCTCAATTTTCTTCTTTGCCTCAATATGCTCCTTTTCCTCACTGCTGGATGAAGTGAGTTCTTCGGCTAGAATCCGGATATCATCATTCTTGGTCATTTTACGAAAAGTCTCCCAGGAGAGAGGGACAATATAAGTATGGAGGGCATCTTCTACTAGAAGCTTGATAAGCCCATGATGGGCCAGCTGGTCTGGTGTTCCTTCCTTCAGTTTTTTGCCACACTCAATCAATGAATGTAGGAGGAAATATGGGAGGCTTAATTTTTGTTCTGTGGGTAAATCCATCTTATGCCTGAGCTCAGTTAACAACCGGAAGTGATAACCATACACAATATTGAATCGCCCATCATAGGTAGTATACTTCATAATCTGAAGGCTGAGCTTGCTCCAAAATGGCTGAAGGCTGGCTCTCCGGACCCCATTCTTATTCTCTGAAAATTGTTCTTCTGGTAGGAAGATGGAGCAGATAATTTAAGATATATGCATAAATTTATATAAAATTATTTATTAAAAAGGATGAATTACAGATGATGATATTACAATTGTGGGTGTCTGGCTTATATACCGCCATGGACACCCTTTGGGAAAGGGCATGATCTTATGATCGTTCCCTTTCATCTAATTAAAAATAAAATTAAATAATAAACCTAAGTTAACGAATTTTTTACATAACATTGCCTTCCTCTCAAAAGAATGCTTTTCCCTCAAAGCATAAGTAACGACGGATGTTGTTGAAGAATAATTCATTCTCCCAGAAAGCATCTTCTTCGGGTAAGTCCTTCCACTTGATCAGATATTCTAATATGATCAAGGTCGCACATTTTAAAAGGTCTTGGATTAATCTCTCAAGTTTCGTTTTTTGGTGATGTGGATATTGGTATGGCTTGTTGTTGATAGGGTTTGATCTTTCCTTGATTTCTATTGTATGCTCAATTTTCCTATTAGGCGGCATCTTCATAGGTAGGTCTTGAATTACTTTTTCATGGCTCTGAATCAGATCTTGTATCTCTGGTGACTCTTCTCTGGTTATATTTGCAGATAACATTTCTAATTGGTGACATTGTATTGCATAAGCAGGTGCTCTTCTTCTACTCA
Organism: Pinus taeda; assembly: GCA_000404065.3. Lineage (NCBI taxonomy): Eukaryota > Viridiplantae > Streptophyta > Pinopsida > Pinales > Pinaceae > Pinus > Pinus taeda. The sequence goes on from APFE030894996.1 coordinate 6,833, forward strand.
TCTTCATCCTCTGAGATGATGATACAACTTGATTTTCAGGTGCTTGGAATCCGTGTAGCTTGTACTTCTGACCTCCCCATTTGAATTTTATAAATTGTACTTGATGGTTGGCGGCATAAGTACCTAAAGTTCGTAACCATTGGATACTTAAGACTACATCTACTCCTCCTAACGGTACCATGAAGAATGGAGACTCTAGATTAAAGTCTTGAATCTGCAAATTGACCTTATGGCATTTCCCTACCTTTTCAATCTTCTTACCATTAGCTACCATCACTTTCATGTTTGGTAAAGGAAATGAAAAGATATTGAGTTTCTTTGCCACGGTTGCATCTAAAAAATTTTGTGTGCTTCCAAAGTCGACGAGAACCACTACGTTGTTCTTCTTTACGTGTCCTTTTAACTTTAAAGTCTGAGGTTGTGATATACCTGTCATAGCTGATAATGACACTTGTGGAATACTTCCATCATCTAGTTCTGGTGAGAATTCTGGGGCGTCTTCTATGTCATAATCTTCACTGTTTGAATCATTGGTTGCTTCACAATTATATAGGTTCTTTGGTTCTTTTTCTTTACCACATCTATGTTTTGGGTCCCATTTCTCACCACAACATTTACACTTACCCTCTTTTATCCTTTGCATTTCCACATTAGGTTTTTCATCTTCACGACGATGTGGTGGAACATATCTTGTATTATTTGAGTCCACATACTGGGGTATCCTTCGTCTTGCATAAGCCTTTTCCGCTATTGACCAAAATATTGGTTCAGATTTCTTTTCCGCTATTTTTGCTTTTCGTCTTGGTACTTCTATAGATGTAATGTCATGCATCTCAAGTTCTGCTTGTAAATAGGATTTAAGTCCTGAGATGTATGATTGAATCAAACGAGATTCTGATAACCCAGGTACTCGTGTTACTACGGTCTCCCATTCTTGAGTGTATTCATCCACACTTCCTTTTTGTTGTAACTTGATGAGTTTTGAAAAGAACTCTTCTTCTATTACACCTTGGAATCTTTTAAAAAATGCATCTTTAAATTTTCTCCAGCTAATGACGTGTGTTGTTTTTTTCCACCACATATACCAATTGTATGCTTCTCCTTCCATTTTCATAGATGCATGTCTGAGTTTTTCGTCATCGTCAGTGATGTCATATATCTCAAAGTATTCTTCTTCTTTATTTATCCATGCAACATTGTTTTTTTTGTTTCCATCGAATTTAGGCATCTCGACTTTTGCTCGTCGCTGGTATGTTTCTACTGGTTGAGCGAAAAAAGGGTGTTGATTGGTAAAGTTATCCCAGAGTTTCTTGTTTGTAAAGGCTATGTTACTCGCTTCTTGGTGGGGTGTCGCTGATTTTTTTGGGGATTCAATTTTGTCATGAGAGTCTATGGACTTAGTTGAATCTGACGAGATGTGTTCTTGATTCTCTTCACCTTCTTTAGTAGTTGTTCAGGTGTACAATTCAATCTTTTGCACAAAATTTTCAGCATTGTTAAGACCTCTTTGATCCCTGGTTCAGTCTGAACATGGTAATTTTCCATCCTTATTTCTATTCGATTTGTCGTATCTTGAAAATTTTTTATTTTGTCTGCTTGTTCCTCAAGCTTTTTATTGACCTTGTCGTGGTTGCTATTTATCTTATGCTCTGCATCCAGCAATTTGTTTTTGGAAATCCGCCATTGTCATTGTCGACATTGAGCGGGTTTACGGGGGCGTGTATTTATTTTTCGTCTTTTTTTTTTAATTAGATAAAATAAATTTTATTACATATAAATTTAATTAATTAAAAAAAAATTAATTAATTAAAATTAATTTAATTAATTTAATAACTTTTTATATATATAATTCTTTTAATTAATTTAAAATAAATTTAGTTAATTAATTATATATGTTATATATAATATATAATATATTATATATTATGTTATATATATTGTATATAATAAACGTTACTTATATATGTAATATTTAAACGTATGAAATATAATATATGTTATATATGATACGTTCACCACAAGCGTTACGACCAATGCCTCCAGCGGATATTACCACAGAACCTGGCAATTTTCAGCGTGCGTACGGATAGCGGATGGCAGAAAAGGGGCAGGTTGTGCTGTAGACTGCATACAGGTGCAGAAGACTGCAGACTATGATGTTTGATAGTGTGCGTATGGTGGGCAGAGATTTGAACAGTGTGGGTCGTGGAAGCTACGGTGGGCAGAGATTTGAACAGTGTGGGTTGTGGAAGCTACGGTGGGCAGAGATGGACGTGCTGTGGCACGATACAATGCAGTGAAATGGCAGACAGTGGAACAGTGATGAATATGTGTGGATGGCCAGCTGACAGGGGCAGCGGAGCAATACGGCCTATACAACGGACAACAGATTCAGCGGATGTACAGCCGGAGAATCGACCTGCTCTGATACCAATGGAGCAGATAATTTAAGATATATGCAGAAATTTATATAAAATTATTTATTAAAAAGGATGAATTACAGATGATGATATTACAATTGCGGGTGCCTAGCTTATATACCACCATGGACACCCTTTGGGAAAGGGCATGATCTTATGATCGTGCCCTTTCATCTAATTAAAATTAAAATTAAATAATAAACCTAAGGTAACTAATTTTTTACATAACAGAAGAATTCCTTTTTGGCCTTCTGGCCCAATTTCCTTTCCTCTTTATCCCAGGGTATCCCTAATGGTAAATCAGTGACCCGACTAATGAGTTGTGGGGTGAGTTTCAAGGTCAATCCTTTGAAATTTACAGTGGCCAATGTTTTTGATTTGGGCTGCAAGGACCTTAGGAACTCCTCTGCTATCTCATCATCGTGACCTTGAATTCTATCACAGAAGGTCATCCACTTTGCACAAGTAAATAAGTCTACCACCTCAGGAGTTTCTCTCAATTTCTTGGAATCCGAGGGTTCCTTTCTGATAAAACCTCCTGGCATGGTGAAAACACTCTGTTTTGGCTTGAGCTCTGGTTAGAATGGAAATTTTGGTATGGTTTCCTCCTTTGATTCTCAGGACAGGGTTTCTCAGCTGTTTGTATCTCCCCTTTCACCAATTCCCTAGTTATACCACTGTTGTTGCCTAAAACTCGACTTGTCAAAAGGAAATTAGGCTCTCACAGACAGGCTTCAAAGCTTGTTTTTCTAATCCATCCACATAACAGTCACAATTTTTTTTTATATATGTGCACAGGTGAGCCTTACAGCAGTTTATCGTTTCTATAGGAGGAATTTTTTTAACAGGAACTGTGGAGGAGAATTTGACGCAGAACCAACTGAAAAATTCTGTGTGACACACAGGCAAACTGCTATTCTTGACCCACAAGCAGACTTGTCTCTAATTCTCCTACTCCAGACAATTCATTCACCATGTTTCGAAATATATCATGTAGGGAAGAGTGTTTGAGCCTACCTCTTTCGGGACTCCCAATTTGTCGAAGAAAAATCCAGGCTTTTCTGCTCTGGAAGGCTATGCTGTAATTTCCTGTAGAACGTCTTCCTGTAGAACGTCTTCCTGTAGAACATTGGCCATCTTCTGTAGGTGTCTCTATGCCTCTGAACGATCTTGGTATGTGGGAGAATTTCGAACAAGCCGAAAAACTTGGCGAAGGATGTCAATTTAATAAAATTCAGAGGCAGAGGACGCGTACTTTGGCCGAAGAGGTTTGCAAGTGTAAATGGACAGCGGCTAATGTGAGTCTTCAGCCGAGCATTTTGAATTACGGTGCAATTCATGGCAAGGGGATGAGGTGGAAAAATGTGTGTTGTCTTTATTCAAATTGCAGTGATGTTATGAATTGTATGTTCTCTTCTATCTGTTAATCATTTGATGTCTTGTGCGCTGGAGTTCAACACGTCTACCGCTACCTGTGTTTTTCAAATTTCATGTGACTGACTATACACGAGCACTGGTGATCCCTGGATGAGTGAAATAGAATCTGGCTAGCTTTCTCGCTGAATCCCGCCATCTCATTCATTCATGCAGTGCTTAGGTTAGATTCATGCAATAGAGGAATGAGTTTTAGTCACATACCTGGAAGTTGAATGGTTGCTGTGAGGTGTTGTGGCCTTTCATTTGCTGCATGCACTGGTTTCTATTGTTGCATGATGGCTTGGTGGCTGATTCATGGCTATTTTTTCTTGTGCAGGTATCCTCTAGCCGGATCCATGCTGCAGGAGCTGGCTTCACGTTCAGATCTACACCCTCAAGCTGCTGATGTTGAATTTTCATAGGCCAAAAACTTGTTTTCACCATTTCTCCTGAACGATAGACCAGATCGATTTAAAACTTGTTGAGCATGTTCCTATCATCATTATACACCTCCCATAGCAAAATTGCGATCAATGGATGCACAAATTTCGAGAAAAATGGGAAATGGCTAAAGATTACAGAGATCAATTTCTCGGAAACCATGCATCGGAATCGGCTAAAATTGCTTGGGTAGGTTACTGTCACCAATATGCATCTCCCCATGAAATAGGTTTTCAAACAAATGAACGGATATGGAGCAAATGCAAAAATGGATGAAGGTGATGGAGGCTGATTTCTTGGAAACTGTGCACCGAAATTAGCTAAAATTGTTTGGACATGTTTCCATCATCCCTATACAACTCCCTATAAAATGGTTTTGTAAATGGATTCACGGTTTTCAAGTTATGGAAAAAACAAATTCTGTTCTATGTATTTTTTTCTTCAAAGCATTCTGCAAGTTTTTGCATGGTAAAAAAAAGGAGCTTGGGTTGTGATGCAGGCATGGAGATGATGGAGGAGGAGTTTGAAAATTGCAGGAGGACTTATGAACCCTTGAGGAAGCTATCATGTTTGCCAAACTACCTTTTTGAAATCCATTTTTAGCTTCTTGTAATTTCTACAGGAACTTCCTGTAGAAAACATAATTTTCATAAAAGAAGCACAATGAGGTGGAAAAAATGATGGAAAAGGGTGAGGGATGGAAACATGTATGTGTGCAGGCCTCATCGAAATATTCCTAGCCTTCAGGTCCTCTTCAGTGATCAATTTGGCTTCTTTGTAAGCTTCCTGTAGAAGACAGAGAACTTCCTGTAGAAAACACAGTTTTCATAAAAGAAGCACAATGAGGTGGAAAAAATTATGGAAAAGGGTGAGGAATAGAAACATGGATGCTTGCAGGCCTAACCAATAGATTCCAAGCTTTAGATTCCCTTCCAAAATCAAATTTGGCTCACCTGAAGGTTCTACAGGATGTTTCCTGTAGAAATACAAAACTTCCTGTAGAACGCCTGTAGCTTCCTGTAGAAAGCCCAGAACTTCCTATAGAAGGCCCAATCTCAACCCGAATGTGACCAAATCCTAAGAAAGGTGAGTGGCCATGGAGGGGGTGTCTGAGGGGGTGTCCTTGAGCCTAGTACAAACTACTGTCCTCATTTTGCGCGCCCCTCTTTTCCCGCAATGTATTCCCTGCAACATGCAATTATTTTACAAAGATTAGGCCTGATTTCTTTTTTCTCTTTTTCTTTCATTTTTTTTTTTGAAAACAGCTAGGGCACCTCATGGAGGTTTTCACCCTAATTGCCTACCCTAGGCGCCTCCAAGGGAAGTTTTCACCCAAGGATCTTATTCTTTTCTCTTTTCTCTTTTTTTCCAACCCATTGACCACCTCATGGAGGTTTTCAATCAATGAGCCAATCTAAGGTGCCTCCGAGGAGGTTTTCACCTTAGATTTTTCCTCTTATTTGCATTTTTTTATTTCTTTCTTTCTTTCTTTTTTTTTTTTTCTTTTTTTTTCTACCCTACCCTACTTGAAAAACAAAATCATTCTCAAGTATAAGAATACTTCCAATGGAACCATGTGCACATCGCGATTAGAGACAGAATGATGTGGAGGCTTGAAATGCATGCTTTGACAGCTATCCGGATTTTAGAGACCAAATGATTTGACTTTGAACGGATTAGGCATAGCTGAAGAAAAGAGTACTACTACAACTTAGTGATCGTCTGAAACAATATCTCAATATAACTCTGATATCCTTGGTCCTTTTGCTGATTTGGATCATTCTCCATATCTTCTTCTATCATGACCCTCACATCTTCCTCCTTTTTTTGAGTTTTCTCTTGAGTACATGGAGGATTTGATGGTAACCATGAGGGAGCACTCTTAATCTCTGATTTTGATGTCTTCTCTTTATCAAGTGCAGTCCATGGTTCTTTGATCTCCTCTTTTGAATCTTCTTTTGTTGGATGTGGTCCTTCCATGTTATCAATATAATCTCTTTCTGGCAATACTCTTCTTGAGCTATGGTGAAGATCATTGAGCTCAAGAGGAGTCATTTGGACATGTTGTGCCTCAGCTTTGCAATTGGGTTGAGCTATTCCAATGGGCGGGTTTGGAAATGGTGGTATGGGTAGTTGAGTGGAGGTGTATTTTTGAGATGGATGTGGATGGGATTGTGGTTGGGCAGGTGGTGGAGGCAAAAGAGCCGGAGGAAAGTTGTTTTGGGGCCTCCACTCCTGATGAGGTGCATTCCACTAAGGTTTTGGCTGAGCATAAGTGTGAAATGAATGAGAAGCTGGAGGAGTATAATATGGATCTGTGAAGGAACAAGGAGGAGGTGTGAACCAGGAAGGATGAGCAGGGGGACCCCAAGAAGGCATGAAAGTGGCTTGATAGGGGTCGTAATAGGTCTTGGATGTCCCTTACAGTTCCTGCTGGTAAGGTATGGGTCCATGTGACCTCCTTTGTTTCATGAAATAGAGTGGTTCAGTGACTTCTTTGGCCCTTTGATATGCAACTTTGATTCCAGGAAAGGAAGGGCACTGATTCGTAGGATGGTATTCTTCACAAGAGAAACACACTTCTAGGGACTGCATTGGACATTCGTTCCTAGGATCCTTTCTAGTACACCTAGGACCAAAGATGTCCACAACCCTCTCATCTTCCTCTTGCTTCCTTTGGATCTGCAGGGTATCCAGTTGCATGGCAAGAAACTGCCTCATATCACTCTTGAAATCTTCCATCAGATTCTCACATTCACCTCTAAGGATTGAGTTGGAAGAAAAAGTATTGCTCCCAACATTTCTGCTTGTAGCCATTTGCTCTAGTGGAATTTTTTCTTTTTCTTCCCTAGAGGTTCTTTAAATATGCCTTGATATCCGCCCAGGGGTTCTTCTTAATCACATCCATTGAAGAAGAGAGAAGGTTGGCTATGTGAAGCAGTGGGGGGTGTTGTGCAAGTATTTTTCTGACTTATCTCTACTCCTACAAGGCATGAAATGAAATATTTTTGGTTGATTTTTGCTTTTTCTCTGCCTGTACCTACAAAACTAACATAGATTGAACTGCAACTAACTATCTTGTTGGAATGAAAATTCAGAATTGAAATGAAAGTAGGAAATGACGAATCTATTTTGCTGAAATGAAATTGCAGGAAAGAAATGCTAAGCTACGCTTGCAGAATTGAAATTGCAGAATTGAAATGTTAATCTACGCTTACAAAATTGAAATGCTAATCTACGGAAGCAAGAAATGTCTACTCTACTTTTGCAGAAATGAAATTGCAGAATGGAAATGAAATAAACTACTTAGCAGAAGGTTGTAGTAGAAAATAAAGGAAAAGAAACAATCACCAATACTCTGACGCTTCCTCGGAAAGGGCACCAAAAAGATGGTGGGCCCCAGTATTGCAGCAATAATGCTGCAACTCTTGGGACTCCCTTCTTTAATTTTATCAACCCGGTAGTTTGTAACAAACTTGGAAGCGACGGTGCTATATGCACAAGTACTAGCTCTTGCCGCAGTTGTCACTTGGTCACCTGGCACAAGTCCGTTAGGGACTTAAGCAAACTTCTATGAGCTCTGAGAAGATGCTTTTTACTAATGGATGAAAGCTAACTCAAAGGAAGCTAATCTACTTGTAGAAAGAAACTGAAAAGCTGAAAGGAAATGCAAACCCTAGCAAACCCTAATTTTACCAGCTAGCCTACTGATGCAAAAAAGAGGATGCAAGCTACTGAAAGAGATGCCATTAACTTCTAGGAAGGTAAAATGCATGTGTCTAAGTTATCACTATCTGAAGAAAACATGTTTTTGTATTTTTGAATAAGTTGTCAAAATTATCATGCATGTGCTTTCACTGTTTTTGACTGTGCAGAGGTGGATCGATGAGAGCAAATGCTTGGAAGAGGTCGGGAAGGTTCAAAGAGGGCCTAAGGGGTCCCTAACACCCTTCCAGAGAATTTCATAGAGTTTGGCTATCAAGAAACCTCATTTGTGAGCTTCTACAGGATGTTCTGTGATTTTCTACAGGATGTTCAAAAATGGGATTTTGGAGGATGGATGGATGAAGAAAGATGAAGGAGTGAGTATGGAGGTAGGATAAGGGTTTGAGGTGGTCCAGAGACTGGTGGATGGAGTTGAGAAAATATGTAGATGGTTGTTTTTGTTTAAGGAGAGATAAGGCAATGCTACACAATCATATGGAAAGTAGGTCAACGTGAGGGAACGAGGTGAAAGTAAGGCAAGGATCTGAAATGGAGGATGAAGCAGGTAGATTGGGTGGAGTATGGGCAGATGAAGAAGGCTAACAAGTGCTCTGCAATTTGTTTTTCAAACGACACAAACAAGGAATCAAAGACCTAGTTATGCTAACCTAATCTGATCTAGCTAACAGTAAAGAGAATGAACAAAAGCTTTATTTGCAAGGAAACCATGTATATTAACTATGCAATGAAGCATATCTGAACATGTAACCAACTTCTGCAAACGAAAATCGTACACTAGTGATTGCATGGCAAAGAAAAATAGTGTTTTTGGTGGCAGCAAGGTCGCCTTAGTCCCAGCTCATGATTCCATTAAGGGGGAGGTGAGATCCAAGGTGCTTGGTAGCCTTTTTCTGAAGATCTTCCCTGTATTAACCTATCAAGTAAATCCGAACATGAAAAGTTATTTTAATCATCAAAAATGACCTAAGAAACAAAGAAATATTTTAATCTAAATAACAGATTTTATTCTAGGAATGCAGCAAAGACACATGAAAGTAAACAAAGGAGGTACTGGGCACTTGAGATAGGCCCAACCCCAAGCGCTACAGCCTCCTAAGAGAGATTAGAGCTGGTGAAAATCTGGATTCATCTTTATTGATCAAAAGAATACTTACATTCCAAAAACTGTCCACAAGGAAAACTTGAAAATGTGCTGAAATGGAGAACTAAACTACTGCCTAAAAATGACTAAAACCGAACAACAAACTAGCTAACTTCTGCCTACAAAGTGACTAACTACTGGCTAACCAAAATGAGGCCCTAAGCCCTCTTATTTATACAAATTGAGGACCCCAACAATCCTCCTAAACTTTAGGGACTCGGCTGCCCAAAACTTGTAGTTAACAACACTCCTACTTGACTTGCTTGGGTTGCCCTTGTGATAATCGATTTGGTGGCCCTTGAACTCTGAGCTGATGGTGGAGAATTCGAGGTAAGGGCCCATAAATGAAGGGGACATCTTCCTAAAAATCCTCTCCACGAATTTGGCTGCCAAGTGCTCATTTAAACCTTTGATTTTGTCTCCAAATTGACCAAAAAGACTGCATAAAGCACACATTAGACTTGTTGGCATAACGACTAACCCAATTCACTCTATTAGCATAAATATAATAAAAAGCATGCAATAAAATAATGAGAATGGTGGATTAAGTCGAATTAGGAAGCTGAATGAGCCCATATAATTATCCATTTTTGGGGCTCATCAGTATTCGCTGCTACTTGTGGAATCCGTCCACATTCAGAAGTGAGATATACGCTGCCTGATTTTTTGTGATATACGCTGCCTTATATACATAATTTTAATACATGCGTTGAACTGTACGCTGCTCCATGTGTTGGCTGTTTTGGACGCTGGCTATATATATATATATTAAAAAGTCTGTTGTATTTAAGCTACATTACAGTGTTGGTGTATTACAATCTTGAACGCTACCCAGTCTGAGTTCTGTAGTGTTTTGGAGAGATGTGGCACGGAATTGGTAAAGAACAGAAAGGAGTCACTATATTTCCTCTTCTAATTGTCGTGTTTTATTTTAATGGTTGGTGGGTAACTATGACTACAACAAGTATCTAGACCCTTTCAGTTGTAATCAATAGACTGATGCTTTCCAACTGAATGATAGTGAAAGATATGTGGTGATGGCATTAGGGCTTATGTTGTTTGTTTTATGATGACATGCCATGGTATAATATGTGAAATATATATTGCATGATTGTAGTTGATTTCATTTTTTGGAAAGTCATAGAAAATTATTATTAGTTTTTTGCTACAAATACTGTAATTATTTTTGGACTCAGTTCAAATTTTTATGATGGAGAAGTTTGTTGAAAAAGTGAAGGGTTTGGAAAAGAAGACAATTCTTCTTACACAAAGAGAATAATCTTGCTCAAGATTCTTCCAGAGGAAGAGGTGGAGGAGATTTCAAAGGTAGGGAGGGCAGAGACTCTCAAGGAGAAAAGGTAGATTTTCACTACATACGCTGCAAAAGAAATGGATCACATGATTCCTCTACATGCAAGCTACCATGGGACAAAATTGAGCAGAAAAGAAACCAACAGAAAGGTAAAACTGATGATACAGACAAAGGTAAAGCACCTCAATCCGCTCACTATGTTGTGGTACAATGTAACATTGGAGTAAATGAAGATTTATTTAATGCTTCACTTGCTTCTTGCAAAAATGATTGGTTGCTTGATTCAGGAGAAACCTGCAACATGACTCATAGAAAAGATTTTTTTGAAGATTTCACCAACAATGTTGATGGAGCAGTATAATTTGCAGATCAATCAAAAATCAAGCCATCAAGGCTTGGCACAATCAAGCCTAAACTTCCTGGTCTTCCAGACTTTCTTCTGCATCATGTTCTATATCTCCCATAGCTCAAGAGAAACTTGTTGTGCTTGGTCCATATCTGCCAGAAAAGTCACTCCATTCATATGTTTGATGGCAAGCTTGAGGTAAGAAAAGCATCTGACCACTCACTTGTCATGAGGGGAATAGAAGAAGAAAGGCTTCTCAAGCTGCAAGGAACCTCTGCTCATGCACAACATTTCTCATACAATTCTCATCATGAAGAAGGTACACTTCCATCAAGTTTATTATGGCATGCTAGATTTGGACATTTGAACTATGACAGTCTCCGCTTTTGAAGAAAAATGGTGTTGCTGGTTTGCCTACAAATCCTAGAAAACTTAAGCAATGTGATGCTTGCATTCTAGGAAAGCATAGCAAACAGTCATTTCATGACTCACATTCAAGAGCACATAGAAAACTTGAACTCATTCATTCAGATTTATGTGGTCCAATCCCTGTTCCTTCTGCAAATGGAAATAAATATATCATGACATTTATTGATGACTACACCAGAATGTGTTGGGTTTATTTATTGAAGAACAAATCTAATGCTTTTCAAACATTCAAGAATTTTCATAAATGGATTGAAAATGATGCACAATCTCATATTGGGTCTATTCGCACTGATAATGGAAAAGAATACACATCAAATGAATTTGAAAACTATCTTCGCCAACATGGGATCAAACATCAAACAACTGTGCCTTATAATCCCCAACAGAATGGTGTAGCTGAAAGAATGAATAGGAAAATATTAAATATGGTATGATCCATGCTCTTCTTCAAAAATGTAAAGATAATGTTTTGGGCTAATGCTATTCTATGTGCTGCATATATAAAGAATAGATGTCCATCTAATGCTATAAGAAACAATACTCCATATGAAATGTTCTATGGACATGTTCCTTCGGTAAAGCATCTCAGGGTCTTTAGTTCCACCTGTTATGCCTTGATACCAAAGGTACATAGAAACAAAATTGGTGCTAGAAGTCGTAAGTGTATATTTCTGGGGTATTCAAACACCTCCAAAGGACACCGCCTCTATGATGAAGTAAATAAGAAGTTTTTTGTGTCTAGAGATGTAATTTTTCTTGAATCATCCAAATTGAAAATGTTGTTGAGTGACAACTTCATCGCTTGGATAGATTCGCAAAAGCAAAATCATTTCATGAATTTGATAATCAGATTCCACATCTTGAAGGGGGTATTCCTATACTGGATCAACATGTGGAAAATTCTTCTGAAGAACACTCTCCCCCGCGTGAAACTCCAACAACAGATGATGCTTTAAGTGATTTGATTGATCTAATTGGGAGACTCAATCTTGATTCAGTCCCAACTCAATCAATGGAGCACCTTGGATCATCAGAAAAGGCCCCCCAAAGTGGCTGACGAAGACACTTGAAAGTGTTCATCCTGATGAAGTTAGAAAGACAAGAACTAGAAATTCAAACCAGCAAAATGGAGGTGATGTGGATGACTCTATTCACCTGTTGATATGGATGTTTCTTATGATTGTGAATTGAACTTGTCTACAGATTTTGAACCAACTTCCTTCAAAGAAGCTGCTTCTCATGATGAATGGAAAGAAGCAATGCAAAAGGAGTATGATGCCCTCATAAAGAACGGAACTTGGAAGCTGGTTGATCCTCCATTAGGAACCAAACCAATTGGCTGCAAGTGGGTCTACAATAAAAAGTATAAAGCTGATGGCTCACATGACAAGCACAAAGCTAGGCTTATGGCAAAATGTTTTGCACAGAAGGAAGGGGTCGATTATGAGGAGACTTTTTCCCCCACAACAAAATGGGCTACCATCTAGACACTTTTTGAACTAGTAGCTCAGAACAGTTGGAAAGTCCACCAAATGGACATAAAAATTGCTTTCTTAAATGGAGATCTAAAAGAGAATGTTTTTATGTCCCAACCTGAAGGATTTGCTGTGAAACGACATGAACATAAAGTATGCAAACTAGTGAAGTCCTTGTATTGCCTCAAACAAGCACCGCGAGCCTGGTATGAAAAACTAACTGAGCATCTTCTGAAACTCAATCTCAAACATTATGATCTTGATGATGAAACTTTATTTGTCAAGAAAGTTGGAAAAATAGCTGTACATCTTGTGGTATATGTAGATGATATTTTGATGACAGGGAACAATGAAAGCTACATTGCATCCATAAACAAGGAAATGGGGAAAAGTTTTGAAATGACTGATTTGGGCTATGTTCATTACTATCTTTGAATTGAAGTAACCCAACATCTGAAGTCCATATTTATTTCTCAAAAGAAATACATTGGAGATCTATTGAAAAGGTTTGGCATGACAGAGTGCAATCCTCTTACTACTCCAATGGAACAAAACTTAAAGCTCACATCTATTGAAGGAAAAGAATTTGAGGATGTAACAAAGTATAGAGAGCTTGTAGGAAGTCTCAACTACCTAACTACTACTAGACCATACATTTCGTTTGATGTTGGAATCCTCTCCAGGTTTATGCAAAAGCCTTGTGAGGGAAATTGGTCTACTGCAAAAAGCGTTCTAAGGTACTTGAAGGGAACTCAAGACTTTGGAATCAAGTATACACAGATGGATGACTTTAGCTTGATTAGATACTCCGATTCAGACTTCGATGGAGACAAAGAAACCGGGGTTTCAACTTCAGGATATGCTATGAGTCTTGGATTAGGAGCTGTCTCCTCGAGATCACTGAAAAAATCAGTTCCAGCATATTCCACAACAGAATCAGAATACATGGTAGCAGCTGAAGCAACAAAGGAAATTGTGTGGCTCAGGAAAATTCTTGAAGATTTGCAGGTAAAACAAGTACAATCAACTCCACTCATGATTGACAATACCTATGCTAAAGTTGGCCAAGAACACAAAGTTCCATGATCCAACAAAGCACATCAATACTAAATATCATCTGATTCAACATCATGTTGAGGCCAAAACAATCCATCTCCGTCATTGTTCCACAAATAAAAAAATTGTAGAAATCTTCACCAAAGCACTTGGAAGAGAAAAGCTTGAACGATTCAGAATGATGCTTGGACTCACCAACATCCCTTCAGATTAAGGGGGGTAATGTTGACACCTAATCCTTGTGATTGGGTGAATTTATGTAAATAGATAAATTAGAAATATGAACAGTCATCGGGAGATGAGCTGAACAGTCTCTCCCTCATGTATATAATGAAGACCTACCTGATGGAATAAAACACACAAATCATTTTTGCCTCATGGAGTTACTGACTGGCCTCACAAAGACTTTAACAGTTTCTCTGAGCTGATTGAGAATCTGAGCCACAATTCCTTGAGTTGAGCTTGATTTATTTTTGAAGATCCTATTGTTGCGTTCTTTCCGCATGTTAGCCTCCTATAACAATAGGTTTCATCTTTCATGATTGTCTTGATTGAACTATCGAATATGTTCAAACCTTCTTTCTTGAGCAAAGGTGTTCCATATTCTTGAAAAACCAAAAAATCAAAAAAGTTAAAAAATGTAAAGAGGGTGTACCCTAAAATAAAAATCAAAGGGTAAGAAAAATAAAGTGGTCAAAAATAAATGAAAGAAATGAACCCCAAGCAAAAATAGACCAAGGTAAGTGTGCAAATTCAAATGCCACTACTACTTCATTTTTGTAATAAAACAATTGTGTGCAGCTTGTCCAACCTTTTCCACAATTCATGAATAAGTCAAACTGTTTAAACTTGGCTTACTCATATTTCAATTTCATGTTATAGATTAGAGAATAAATATCTGACCATACAGTTTAATCTTGGCAGATAAGTAGGTAGTTAGAGTTAATAAAAGGTGCTCAACAGTTTAATCTGAGCCCTTGGATGTAATAAGGGTAGAATTAGATAGATTTTCCTTGTAAAAAGAAACAATGTTGATGAGGGTTTGCAAGTCTAAATGCACCGTAATAAAGAAGAGAAAATGGTAGTATTAAGTAGACATGGTAGGTAGATGGTGCTGCAAAGTGTTATCTGATGAATGATGCTGCTACATGTTTTTGATCCTTTACTTTCATCACAAGTACTAAAGCAGGAAATATACTGGAAAATCACCGCAAGCAAAGTCAAACTCATTAACCTCCCTCATCACTTTCCCCTCAAAAGTTTTACTAATTTCCCGCAAAGTACTAAAGTATTTGGAGACCAAAGGGGCTCAAGGCATTTCCTTGACCTCTGGAGGGACCGGACCCTCGGCCTAATGATCAAAAAGACCTAAGTACTTAAGATAATCCATCATTATGATCTTCCATCCTTAACTTTGTCCTAAGTAAAATCCTATTTTACTTAGGAAACTCATGCAAAATTCCATAAAAATCCCTCAAGATAACTTGCTATTCTAAGTTTAAGCGTTGAAGATAAAATATTGCAATTTACTTCAGAAGTTATCACTTTCTTATATGTGCAAAAATATTTTGAGTTTCCTTGTCCTTTGCCATATTTTACATTTAACTCTATTATACTAAATCCGTAATAAAATACTTTATCCTAAGTATATAACTCCCTTTTTATACATATCCCAAAACCCTTATATTATATAGTTTAACCAAAGTAATTATTTTCCAAAAAATTCATTAAAAACCCCGCTTTATAAGCCCTTTGGTTAAAATTATCATTATATTATAATCCTGCCCTTATGGTAGTTAAATAATATTTGTTTGTTACCATATAAATAAAAAATATATATACAAAAACTTTAAACATGCCATATGTATGTTTAAATACAAAAATATGAATAAAACTTCTGAAAAGTTTCGTGCCACCGTGGTTTGTCCACCTGGCAATCCACTTAACCAAACCCCGCCGCAACCCATTTCTTTACGCATACGGGATTAATTAGTCATCAGGACTAATTAATAACCTTTTCTGCCTATTAGATATCACGTGGGGTGATTAGATTAAACCTTAAACTGTTTTAAAGCCTAACGGGCCCACATCTGAAACCTCCATTTTGAATCCACAAGAACCAAAATGGAGGTGTCGGTAGCTC
The DNA here is from genome assembly GCA_000404065.3 of Pinus taeda. Lineage (NCBI taxonomy): Eukaryota > Viridiplantae > Streptophyta > Pinopsida > Pinales > Pinaceae > Pinus > Pinus taeda. The sequence goes on from APFE030894996.1 coordinate 22,738, forward strand.
TGAATATTACTCCACTGAATGCTCCTCACCGTGAATTGGAATATTTACCTTTGATAGATGAAGATTTCCAGATTAAAGACCTGCACTTTGATGAAAGTACCCTATTGAGCTATTGTTGCTATAGAGACGAATACTAAAAGGGGCACGATCTTATAGGGTTGTGGGAATCCAATCTCCCAAGGTATCTCATTCCTTCAGTCATTTATTTCCCAGAAATCATCCATTACTGCCATTCTAACTATGATCTGACTCAAAGAGCTGTAATATCCCCTTACCAGAGTATTCTTTTCCCCATTACTCCCCAAGCTATCAATGTGATGCTCCATTTTGAACCTGGTCAAAACCTCACTCCCTTGTCCATTGGGGAATTGCTTGAAAAATCTACTCGGTTGTCCCCTGAAGAGGTAATCAGAAGATCACATCCTTGGATAAAAAGTCGTAATACTAGTCATAAGATTTTTTTACTCCAAGATTGTTATCAAATCTATTCAAACAAAGGTTAGAAAGCATAAGTGTTAAAGAGTATCAATGGTTAAAGAGTATCAGTGGTTAAAGTGTATCAGGTAAAAGTCAGTGAAAGTTAAAACGGAGTTACAGAGAAGTCAAAGGTAAACAGTAAAAGTGAATACAGAAGGCAGTAAAATGGTAAAAATAGATGATAATACTTTCACCAATATTGAGGTTTGTCTAAAGTGAAAGTAAAACAGTCAAAAAGAGCAAGAAAGTAAAAAGATGAAAAAACATAACAAGAAGGAACATTTTTGCAGAAATTGCATATTTTCGTCATAGTGCTGCAGAAAATATTGTGATCAATCCAAGATGAATTTTACAAAAATGAAGGAGTTTTATGTTCTTAAGAGGGTCATCTACAAAAACCTCTCTCACTTTTCTAACAGCCATTATGGTTTTGGAAATATTAAACAATGTTGGAAAGCACTTTTTGCAGAAAATTTCAGTTTAAGTCATCCTTTTTTAGAGAGTATTTTGGCCAATCCAAAATACTACATGAAAACATGAAGGAGGTTTTTATTTCTAAGCTACCCATATACAAAAACCTATCTTAGTTTGTTCACAGTGATTTTATAATGAGAGATACATGCGCATCTTTACAGGTCATTTTTCAGACTCTGTAAAACTCTCTTTCACACATATTTTGTTACAGAGACTATTATGCATATTTGGAGAGGAATTTTGGGAAAATGAAAGAGGTTTATCTCGCCAACATATTGATATACAATAACCTCTTTCACTTTTTACATATCTATTACGGATTAAGAAATACAAAAATATCATTGGACCCCAAGTTTGCAAAATTGTTGGAGCAGATTGCACAAAGAAAGGAAACAGTTAGTTACTTGGATGCCTCATCATCAACTAAGATTTGGATCAAATTCGAATTCTTCTCTTTGTCATCACCTATACATACAAAATAGTGCCAAATAGATGCATTAGTTTGAGTGTCCTTTAATTAAGTTCTATTTATGTAAATAGTTGGAGAGATTTGTGAACCAATTTTGATATTTGTTTCAAGATATTTTAGTTTAGAATTGGTATAAATACTCCACTCTTGGAAGCATTGAGGGTGATTCCATTACTTGGCTGTAACATTGAAACTTCAGAATAAAAGCGCTTGGAGAAATTTTTCGTGGCTTTGCTGGATGAGGATTTAAAGCACAGGACTTGTTGCAGGATTCATGTGTTGGACAGCAGTTCAATAAGTGTTTCTACCTTTTCTCTGAAATTTTATATCAGTCTATAATATCATCATATCCATTTCTGAATAATTTGCATAAGAGATTGACACAGAATTTGCTTGATTGCACTCTGTTTTCAAATGTTATTATTTTTTATGTTTTCCTCTAAACTAGTTATAAGCATGAATTCTTAAATGCTCTTGCTTTACTAATTTAAACACTGTTGGTTACTATAACAAAGGATTCTTCATTGCTCTTTGTTTGTAGTCATTTCATTTCTTTCTTTTGGACATGGTGAAAGACTCTTAGTTGCCTTTCATCCATTCAAATTTATCCCATCCACTTTAAATTTTAAGGATTGTTCTCTGTCTAGCTATCTTGCCTTGTAATACCATCTTGTGCTTAGAATAGAAATCCAGTGAAGCCATCCTTTGACTCCATAGCCCAATGGACTGAAAGCTCTCAATCTTGCCCTTAGTTTGTGGATTTCACCATTTTCCCAAAACAAACTCTTGAATCTATAACTAGCCTAAAACCTTCCAAGAACAAAGATAAATCATAAAGAGAGAGCCCTCTCTGGATGCAGAGTGGCTAGATTCTGCATCTAAAAGGTTGGTTTTTGGTTACCTCAGGTATACTTTCCTCTTACACAACTTCTAGGAAAACCTGAGTGATAATAGATGTCACATATACAGCCTGAGCTTTTACTAATTGACCTTCACCTGTCCATATTGCATCTAATGTATTTGATAGATGAATGAGGATAGGAGAATCCTGCTCTGACAGTTTCTGATAGGGTGCCATATATTCATCCAAACCATTTCTATTGTCCCTACTATCAACTGCTTCAAAAGGCATTATCTCAGAAACATGGATGTTGGTATCCCATTCACCATTCTCCATATCAAAAGTATGAAACATGGTACCATTAGTTATATTGGATGAATCTCTAATGTTTGGATCTCCTTCCATGTCATCTAGATATTCTGGGTTGTTTTACCTTCTACCAATTTAATAAATTCCATGCCTTAATTTAATTTTCCATTCACAGTCCCAATTCCCTCTAAATGGTCACACAAGTAGGAATTTCCCACATTACTAATCATGTAAAGCTACCCAGATCCATTACTTAAAACATTCTTGTCACTAGCTTGGATATCTTTGACCTGAAGATTCCCAAAACAGATAGCTTTGTCCAAACAATTTCCATCAACCATGGAGCATGTGTCCTCTATCATCAAAATGCCAAAACCACCACTAGCATTGTTACTATCTTTGACTGTACCCTGATGGTCTCCAACTTTTTCATTTATGCTAGAATCATATTCCTCATGTGGAGTCTTAAAATCCTCCAATGGACTAGATTCCAATTTCGTAAGAGAGTTTTTCACTCTAAGAGATGAATCTAAATGGAAAAGACGGTGATCCTATTCATAGGCTTCATAAAGAAGAAGACACCATATATTGTTTAACTTTGAAATATCAGGTCTTCCAAGTTCCAAAATGCCCAACACTAATGATGGCCTATTGGAACAAACCCTGTTTGAATTTGATAGATTGCATCAAAAGAATGAACCGTATGAAGAAATGATTTCCAGCTAAGCAATTTCTAAAAACAAATATGGAAATATTAATTAAGTGGAAAGATTATTCTAGCATACTATCATGTTAGACAACCTAAAGTACACTAAACAAACTTTATATACATCTCTAATATCACTTCAAATTCAACTCTCTCTTTATGCAACATTCCTTCAAGAACTACAATTTGCCTCCTTGATTCAAGAACTTTAAAACCATAATAAAAGGATCCATATGTGCCGATTTTCTATCTGAGAAAATTAAAACCTCTCTAAACAAAATTTCCACTTTATCTGCAACCTGTTCATTTGCATCAAAATGCACATTAGTTTGGATATGGGGTTCCTACACCATAGGTGTGATAGGCATATATTAATTAGCAACGTCTACCCATATGTACAATTTGTATCATAAAGTACCTCTACAACTTCCTTTCTGAGACAATATTGTTGATGTGGATCATGGAACCCTAATTTTGAAGGTGGCAAATGCACAGGTAGAACATTGATGGAGGAATATCGGAAACATGCAATCATACTGCCAAACCTGTCACATTGAATTTGGGAACAATGTAGGTCCAATAGATTAGTATGGAATAGCCATTAATTATCATACAAAATTATGGTTACTCTGGAAAAATCAAGAGCTACATAAATTATGTAAGATATCACAAGGTCAAAATAAAAACATAATATGAAAACTTTGTGATATTGATAATGAAAATTAAGATTCAAGACAGATTGGTTCATATATATGTTTATTTTGGATACAAGAGAATGAGCTACAACAATAGTAGGGATCGAATTGTCAAAACAACTGCGATAGAGTTCAATCCTATGACCTAATCAATACAATATTGTGTAGCTACAGTGTAACATTGTATGATGAACACTACAATTGCATAATGATTTATAGATGAAGTGTAAATATTCTTGGATGTCAAACCTCCATGTCAAGATATGTATTTGTTTAGTTCTTGGACAAATTGGTTGGGCATGCAATAATATCCAACCTAAGAATGAATGTTGGTGTAATTATTTGGATATAGGCTGCTAAGTGAATAGATCCATGTGAAATTCTTGCCATTGTCCTTTCAAATTCACTGTAATAGAACAACATATATCAAATGGAACAGGATTAGCCAGTTTATAACAAATTGCTAACAAAAAACATCACACCACTGAGCCTAACAACATCTTTATTATCAGGAATTCTAGCATGATTTTGAAAGTCAGCACATGAGCAACTATGTCATATTTTAGCCTTTTCTATCTTTTCTAGTCATAATGATGACCTTAGAGCTTCCAGACTAAGTCCATTTGTTGTCCCTTTACTGTTTCCAATAATCTTAGCATGTGTGCAAGTGCTAAATCATATTTCCTTTGGGACTGTAGACAAGTTTCAAAACACTGAGACAGGTTTTGCGAGCACATCATCCTCATAATATCACACATACTGATTCATGTGCCCAAGATCATGCTACTATCATCCATAAAACCTTGAGTGGAAATAAAATATGCATCAAGACAAACTATCTACATCAAAATGAAAGGTACATGCATCACCATGATCAACCCAGAAAAAGAAGCATGAGATCACCAAGAAACAAACCATCAAAGAAAAGATGGAAACAGTGTAGCACAGGGTTTATTACCATCATCAACAAACATTTGTACATCCACATGAACTGTATCATCTCAAATTTGGGCATCACTACATTCCGGAAGGAGAAGCATTACTAGGCTGTACACCTCAAGATGAAGTACCAACGATGATGACCTCATATAGCATGGGAAGGCTAGAAGAAACATCCAAATGAGACTAATCCCTTTAGTCTCAACTCTCCATAGACTATTCAATAACTACAAAGAATGATCTCGGAGGAGTTTGTATAGGTGGACCAACACAAGATGGAGATGGGGAAAGGTTCACTACAACCAACTGGGAGTCATCAAAAAGCAACCCAACAAGAGAAGAAGAGGCATCTTCCTTGGATACATGATAAGAGTCATCACCAAAAAGGAGCTATAGAAGAGATATGTCATCATGAAAAGGCTCATTAAAGATAGCACCATGATGCTTAGTCACTTGGTGAGAGGTAGGGTCATAGGGATGATACCCTTGAAAATTTTCATAGTAGCCAACCAAAGTCCTTAGAGGAGTCTAATGGACAGGAGATATATCATGTCTTCCATGCTACAAGTGGGTCCATGCACTTAATCCAAAGAACCTAAAATGTGAGATAGAAGACTTCCAGCCATGCAACCAATAAGTTTCTAAGCTTGCCTCAAGGAAGAATTTGGGCTGGTCATGGAGACAATGGTATCTACAAAAGATTTAATGTTTATAGATCATCACAACATTTTAATTACCATTGGGAGAACAATGTTATACCCAATTGTAGTGAGCCTTGAATGTAGTGAGCTAGGAATTTACCAGTTAGAGATTTGATATCTCAAATGATTATAGGAACTAGTGATTTTACTTTTTGGTTTAATATGGCTATTGGTAATCCATTTACTTTAATGAGATATTGAACTTAGGTGTTAAAGTTCAAGTGAATGCACAGTGCACACCCACTAGGATCCTGTGAACAAAAGAACTGAAGTAACCTGAATGGGCTCCATTAGCAACTTCAAAATGCCAAGGGCTAAGTGTAACCATCACCAAAGCATGCAATGCATATAAATCACAATATAGGTGTCCACAATCCCACCAATATCATGGCTCCTAGGTGCAAGTAACCATCATCCATCGAAACAACAAGTATTATCACGAGTGAGTAGAAAATATGCACCGAATTTTACAACAATGATGACCTCATCTAGCAAGGGAAGGCTAGAAGAATCATCCAAAGTAGAGGATGGACTAGATGACGAAGTAATCCCTTTAGCCTCATCTAGCAAGGGAAGGCTAGAAGAAACATCCAAAGGAGAGGATGGACTAGATGATGAATTAATCCCTTTAGTCTCAACTCCCCATATACTATTCAATAACTACAAAAAATGAACTCAGAGGAGTTTGTATAGGTGGACCAACACAAGATGGAGATGTGCAAAGGTTCACTACAACCTGTTGGGAGTCATCAACAAGCAACCCAACAAGAGAAGAATAGGCATGTTCCATGGATACATGCTAAGAGTCATCACCAGAAAGGAACTATGGAAGAGATCTTAGCAGTCATCATGAAAAGGTTCATCATGATGCTCAATCACTTGGTGAGAGGTAGGGTCATAAAGATGATACCTCTGAAAAGTTTCATAGTAGCCAACTAAAGTCTTATGAGGAGTCTAATGGATAGGAGATATATCATGTCTTTCATGATACAAGTGGGTCCATGAACTTGATCCAAAGAACCTAAAATATGAGATAGAGGACTTCCATCCATGCAACTAATAAGTTTCTGATTGATCCAAAATGGATTTTGGATAGACTTCTAAGTCTAAGTGTTCCTCACTAAGGAAAATGAAAGTCCAAGGAAGTTCCTAGAAATAGCCCCATTACAGAGATCTTCTCATTCTGAATCTGTTGCAACTTGAATGTGAAAAAATGGGCTTAGGATGAAGAAGTTATCACACAAAGAAGATGCCCTTTGTTCCTTCTAAAAAGAGGCAAAATCCTTTAAAAATGGCCTAAAAGGCTTTATGAAGAAAATCCCATCGGAGGAGGTAAAAGGAAGATTTAAGCGGAAAGGGGAAGCACCCTCAATCACTGATCCCTGACATATCGGGTTGGAGGTGGGCACATGCATATAACATAAAGCGGGACCCGGGCCGATGTAATATCGTGATTACCAATATTGGTGGATCGCAATCGGTGATGGAATAAGGCAAAGGTGAGACCCCGCGACGAGCGATATCGTGATCACTGATATCAGCGGATCACAATCGGTGTTGGCATCGGCCATGCCATATGCATAGAACCCCGAGTCCATGCGATACGCAATTGCAATATCACAAAATCGCATCGGAGAAACACCACGGAGTGGGGACCGATACCTACGCGACTTGCGATATATATCCAGACCCGACGGGGTTATGAATGCCACTTTAAAAATGTTTCAAGTCCACTATAAAAGTTGTTTTGCAATATTTTTCAATGTTTTAGTGTATGGTTAAAATAAAAATGGAAACCATGAAACATGGGCATTTGCAATATGCGATAGCGATTCAAGGCGGACCCAATAGAAAAACAGTGTAGATTTATGGATATTTGAAGTCTGATAAACAGAGTTTCTGCAGATTTTTCCCGTGTTTAGTGTATTTTCCTGTGTAAGCCAGGAACGCTAATTTTGGGGACTTCAAAGGCCCGATGGTCCCTTCCGTTGCAGAACAAGTGGCCACCTTCCCTGAAGACGTTATGCCATGAGTGCTAATGCTCAGAAGGGAATTCGAGCGGACAGAGGTCGGGAGCCAGAGAGCCCGAGAAGAGGAAACAAACGGACAACACAAGTTGGCTTAAAAAGCCATGAATGGTAGAGACAGAAGGTTGTTGGGTTGTTGCTGAAATAGAGCATAAGTAAGTAGTGCAGAGGTCTAAAAGAGCTTAATTGAGAGCAGCGCAGAAAGAAAAATGGTAGAAGTAAAAAGAGCCAGAGCCAGAGCTAGAGCCAAGAGCTAGAAAGCTAAGAGCTTCAAGAGCCAGGGATAAAATGGTGTCTAAACCCATTGTTTTTGTGTAAAACAGTGGAGTTGAGCCAAGCGCTTGTAAAAATGACTTTGCCATAATCCCAGAGAGCCTAGTCAAATTGACTAGAGCTCATGGAGATGTAGCCCAAGAGTTTTGGGTGAACTCCAAATAAAATTGTTGTCTTATGTGTTTGTTTTAATGCTACACTAATTATTTTTATATGTATTTATACATCAACTTACAGCACAACAATAGAAATGAAAGCATATAATTATTAAAACAAATACCAGCATACACCTAGATTTTTCAAGCATTTTTAATTCCACATTCGTTAATCAATAAGACTTGGGAATATTTAAGCTTTGGAAGTGGCGGAGGTTCTTGTAAGTTAGACAAGAAGCCTAAGTGCCCCATTTTCAGATTAGGTGGTATCAGAGCTTAACTTTGATTAACCACACCTTCAAAGAAGTTTATATCAGAATGCTTGACTGGCAAAGCCAAGACTACTTGTCTGAAAGGTGTTTGAACAGCAAGAGGTTGATTATATGCCTATTTTGTAGACTGACCATTTTCTGAGTTTATAGAGGCAAAGGGAAAGCTACTGATAGCTCAGTCTAGGAAGGAAAAATAGGAAGAAAGGCTAAAGGCATTCTTCTATTCGAAAGGACCTTAAGGCAATCCTTGGAGCATGAGAGGCTTGTTGCAAAGGTTGTTGAATAAGCTCTTTATTAATCTTGTTTGAAGTTCTTTGTTAATTGGCATAATGACAACTTCCTCAAGTGTATCCTCAAATTCCTTCTCCATCACAAGACTCTTTGATGGAGACATGAAGCAAGACTTGTTCATCATGATGGACAAGGTAACAGAAATGTATGAGGATGGAAGAAAGAGCAGCATACTTAGAGAGCAGTTGAATTCCATGAAGGAAGAGAAGCAGTGGCTTTCTGACAGACTGTAGGAAATAGAGAGGCAACTTCATATTCCAAATATGAACCTAAAGAGGATGCATGAGTTGGAGTCACAGCTCTTTGTTTCCAAATAATCCTTGGTCAAGTATCATCTTGAAGAAGAGGTAAACATTTCCAGTTTGTCTTCAAATTCTTTTGAGAATTTTTATATTGGTTCTTTTGAAAAAACATACTAGAAGCATTGCTTCCAAGCTAATGTCCAAGATGGGATATGAAGGAAAGGGCCCGGGAAAGCATGCACAAGGTATTATTGAACCAATAATGGTTGAGGAAAGGCCTAAGTATTTGGGTCTTGGCTATGGACAGTCTTATGGAGAGAGTTCCAAAGCTGCCCTAAAGGCCATTGAAATAACTCTAAGAAGGAGTTGCATTGCAAAGTGTGAAGATTGTGTTAAGGAGGAATGTAATAGCTCGAAACATCATTTGCAGGATGCAGGTCTTCAGAAGCACACACTTGAACCAGAGAGTTGTGGAAACTCTAACAGCCTTGAAGAGATTGATGGTGTTCCAAAGGGAGCTACTTCTTCATTTGCTTCACCTCCTCATGAAAGCAGTAAAGGTGAAAGAGACAGGTCTAAATCCAGTTCTAATCATATCCCTTTTGATTTTGCAAAGCATGGTAAATTTCCACGTAAGCATGGGAAAATAATTGCATGTTCCTTCTATGGTTTGGATAAACATCATGTTTCTAGATGTTGGAAGATAATGGCCACATATAGGAAACTTTTGAAGGAAAAGAAGCAAAAAACCAAAGGTCCATTGGACAAGGCCAATCATGCTATTAAGAGGATGCACATGTGTTGCACTTACTGCCATAAGCAAGGGCATCTTGCTGAAAGATGTTGGACTTTGAACCCAGCAATGCTTCCACAAAAGCTGAGGAAAGTGGAAAGAGAAGATGGCATAAATGAAAAGGAAGTTTCCATGAATGATGTGTCTCAGGATGATTCACATGTTGATGCTGATGTGTAGACAAAGGAAAGACCTTTGAACTGAATTGGTAAGAAATGGCTAGAGTTCTTTTCCAATTAAGGTTGCATTTCTATTGATGCATCTATTTTCATTTCTTTGTTGATGAGATGCAAGTTGCAGGACTTTACCAAGATGGTGAATGGAAAAGGGATGAGTAGGAGACTCACCTTGTTTCTGCAATATTATATTTCATTTCAGCTTCGAAAGTACAGTGTGCTTAAGTGAAAGTTGAAGGATGAAATGCATGCATGGGCATGAGATGCATGAACACAGGGATGTTGATGTTTTCCTTGTATTTGAACATGTATGTGTAATTAACTTGAAGGGTTGATTACTTTGTTGTAAACATGCATGTAATGCAATATTAACTTGGAAAAAGTTGAATTGGTCTCCAAGATGGATATAGTGATGAAGTGTTTCATCTTTTGAAAAGAGTCCTAATCATGTTTTTCTACATGCTTGACTTGAAGGTTCATTTGATCTAAAGGCATATTTTGTGGGCTTTTTATCTAGTCCGTCATTTGTATGCAGATGTAAGACATGGAAGTGTTCACAAGCTATGAAATCTGTTTATTTTGTTGAAGCAGGAGTTTAGACCATCTAGTTGTTGTTTGCATTTCTGTTGTTGTTAACAGTTGTTGTTGACAGGTTGTCAGCCAGGTACAAATGAAAGTTTTGTGGGGCAGATGTACTTCACAATTGTTTGAGGCACCTTGGATCAATGATCAAGGCAGAATAGCTCAAACTACCTTCTATAACCATTTCAGCGGGAGTTCTATAGGAAGGCAAGGAGGAAGACAGTTCTTCCTAGGAAGGCTAACCCATCCAAGAAGGGAAATGGTCAGAGACTTTAGTTCAGAGGCACTATGCAAGGCAAGTGTGTGGAGGCTGAAAGAAGAGGGTGTTGTTAACCTCAGGTACTATTCAGATTAGTATATCAGTCTTTTGGAGACCAAAATTTCTTTTAGTGAGAAGGCATGATCCAAAATGGATTTTGGATAGACTCCTAAGTCTAAGTGTTCCTCACTGAGGAAAATGAAAGTCCAAGGAAATTCATAGAAATATCCCCATTGCAGAGATAGTCTTGTTCTGAATCTGCTGCAACTTGAATGGGCAAAAATGGACTTAGGATGCAGAAGTTACCATGCAAACAAGATTCCCTTTGTTCCTTCTAAAAAGAGTCAAAATCCTCTAAAAATGGCCTAAAAGGCTTTATGAAGAAAATTGCATCGGAGGAGGTCAAAGGCAGATTTAAGAGGAAAAGGGGAAGCACCCTCGATCGCTAATCCCTGACATATCGGGTTGGAGATGGGAACATGCATATAACATAAAGCGAGACCCGGGCCGATGTAATATCGCAATCGCCAATATCGGCGCATCGCATTCAGCGATGGCATAAGGAAAAGGCATGACCCCGCGATGAGCGATATCGTGATCACTGATATCGACGAATCGCAATTAGTGTTGGCATCGGCCATGCCATATGCACAGAACCTCGAGTCCATGTGATATGTGATTGTGATATTGCAAAATCGCATCGGAGAAACACCACGGAGCAAGGACCGACACCTATGCGACTTGTGACATATATCCGAACCTGACAAGGTTATGAATGCCACTTCAAAAATGTTTCAAGTCCACCATAAAAGCCATTTTGCAATATTTTTCAATGTTTTAGTGTATTGTTAAAATACAAAGGGAAACCATGAAACATGGGCATTTGTGATATGTGATAGCAATTCAAGGTGGAGCTGATAGGAAAATAGTGCATATTTACAGATATTTGAAGTCCGATAAATAGAGTTTCTGTGGATTTTTCCCGTGTCTAGTGTATTTTCCTATGTAAGCCGGGAACGCTAATTTTGGGGATTTCAAAGGCTCAATGGTCCCTTCCGTTGCGGAACAAGTGGCCACCTTCCCTGAAGACGTTACGCCATGAGTGCTAATGCTCAGAAGGGTATTCGAGCAGATAGAGGCTGGGAGCCAGAGAGCTCGAGAAGAGGAAACAAACAGACAGGGCCAGTTGGCCTAAAAAGCCATGAATGTTAGAGACAAAAGGTTGTTGGGTTGTTGTTGAAACCAAGCATAAGCAAGCAGCACAGAAGTCTAAAAGAGCTTAATTGAGAGCAGCATAGAAAGCAAAAAAGAAAAAGCAAAAAGAGCCAGAGCTAGAGCCAAAGTCAAGAGCCAGAATAAGATTCGAGAGCCATAGAGTTGAGAGATTCAAGAGCTAGGGATAAAATGGTGTCTAAACCCATTGTTTCTGTGTAAAATAGTGGAGTTGAGCTAAGAGCTTGTAAAAAGTACTTTGCCATAATCCTAGAGAGCCTAGTCGAGGTTACTAGAGCTCATGGAGAAGTAGCCCAATAGTTTTGGGTGAACTCCAAATTAAATTGTTGTCTTATGTGTTTGTTTTACTACTGCATTAATTATTGTTATATGTATTTATACATAAACTTACAACACATACACCTAGCATACACCTAGATTTTTCAAGCATTTTTAATTTTGCATTGGTTAATCAATAAGACTTGGGAATATTTAAGCTTTGTAAGTGGGAGAGGTTCTTGTAAGTTAGACAAGAAGCCTAAGTGCCCCATTTTCAAATCACTGACCTTGCATCAAGGAAGAATTTGGGCTGGTCATGGAGACAGTGGTATCTACAAAAGATTTAATGTTTGTAATAGCTAGTGGCCTTATCAACCTTCCCTGCTTTGGAATAGCATCTTATCATCATGTTATATGTAATCTTATCAGGAGAAATGCCTACTTATCTCATCTCTTCAAGATGGTCCTTTTCTTCTCTAACTTTTCCTGCTCTTCCAAGACAATCAATACAAAGATTGAAGGAAACAAAATCAAGCGCAATGCCCTTCCACTTCATCTGCCAAAGGACTTGATATGCTGCATTGAACTTGCCCTCCTTAACATGGTAATCCATGAAGAAATTATAGGTAAAAGAAGTGGGTTTGCATTCATTGGTATGCATTACCTGCAAAAGTTTCGGTGCTTCTTCTAATCCATTAGTCTTGAGAAGCCCAATAATCAAAGAATTGTAAGTAATCGAATTGGCAGAGTTTCCCTTCTTAACCATCTTATCCAATACTCCAAAGGCCTCATCAACTTTTCCTGCTATGCAGAGGGCATTCATAAGAGTAGTGAAGGTAATCACGTCTGGCATAGAATTAGGCTTGCATTTGCTTCTCCTCATTCACTTAGCAATTCCCTTGCCTCATTCAGTCTACCAACATTGCAAAAAGCATCCATGAATGCAGTGAAGGCCATGATATCCAATTCACAGCCCTATGTCTTCATTTGTCTCAACATACCACATGCTTCATCCACACTCCCAGCTCTCCCTAGAACTTTGATGTAGATTGTGAAGGTGTGAACATTGGGCTTCAAGCCCAACCTTTGCATTTCTATAAAAAGTTTTGATACCTATCTTGTTTCTCGCTTTTTCCCCCAGGAACTCATAAGCGCAGAATAGCATTTCATGCTGGGTACACGTTTTTTAATATCATATTCTTGTATACATCCATGGCTTCTCTCTGAAATCCAGATTTTAATAGTAGAGTTATCAGACCATTGTATGACATGCTATTTAACACAAACCCAGATTCTTTCATCTCTTCCAAGGCTAGAGGAGCTTGCTGGATAACTCCTCTAAACCCAAAGACCCAAAAAAATTGTTATAAAAGTCAAGGAATTAGGCTTACAATGTTTTTCCTCCATCAAATCCAAAATTTCTTTAAGTGAATTGAACATGTGGGCTAACCTCAGAATTTCTAGGATAGAATCGTACACCTCTATGGTGCAAGAATTTTTGTTTATCAGCTACCCATGTAAAGGCAGTGCTTGTTTTGGAACTGTATATGATTTCAGAACTATGCAACATGGTGTGGAGTCAACTCTACTTGTTGTAGAAACATGTGGGAAACATCAGGACTTTCAGAAATCAACCCAAATCTTGAAGTTGTTTGAGTGGTCCTTTGTTTGTTTGAGGCCCAATTGCACACAACATTCTGGCAAGAACAGGTCATTAAAGTAGATACTTTGAAAGGTGAAAACCCTTTTCCTCTTCTACCTTCCCCTGTACAAGTAAAGTTCACCTCTGCACATCCTATATTGCATAATCCAAGTGCACAAAGTTCCATTGTTTTGGCATTCTATTCCTCAGCTCCAACCATATAGTCAATGAAACTTTGTCTTTGCTCTCTTGTCATCCTAATGTTAGGGGAAATTGTTACTACCAAGTGACCAACTAATTAATATCGGCCCAAGAAAGAGAAGAAAGCAATCACCAAGAAACTTGTTGACAAGTCTCCATTCAAGGCTTCATCTCTTCAAAAATCATAAGCATTCCCAGGACCAAGCTCCTTGAGACATTAAATCGAATGCTGGGCATGAAATATGAAATCCTAATCAAGGAGTTAGTAACAGTAGGACTGATTCTTCCATGGAAAATTTTAGGGGCAAATTTTCGCCCTTTGGCGAAATTAAGGGGTTTTAAATTTTTAGTGGTCGAATAATTTGTATCATGGTACATTTTTACAAATCGTCTCAAATTTATTTTATAAAAAAAATAGGTATGGAGGTTAGCCCACCTTATTTTAAGGGAGAGGGTAAAAAAGGTAAATTTAGCCCTTCAAATTAGGAGCTACAACCTTCCATTCGCCCTAATTGTCAAGAATAGGTTTTATTTAAGTGAATCCCATGGGCCAAATACCATATTTATAAAAGAGGTATGGTAAATTAACAAAAATATAAATAAATGAGAGGTATGGTACATAAATAAAACATTTTTTATATTTACTCCATAAGTCACCTTGTATACATGCAAGGGTGTAAACAAATAAAAATATAAATAAAGTGGAGGTATGGTAAATAAATAAAACGTCTTTTTTATACTTACTCAAAAGATATGGTAAATAAATAAAAAGATAAATAAACTAGACACATGGTAAATAAATAAAACCTCTTTTTATATTTAGTCCATAACCCTCGTTCTATTTATGAAGGCTAAAACCTCTTTTTATATTTAGTCCATAACCCTCGTTCTATTTATGAAGGCTCAAGAAAGAGGTTTTATTTAAGTGAATCCTATGGGCAAAATACCATATTTGTAAAAGAGGTATGGTAAATTAATAAAAATATAAATAAGCTAGAGGTATGGTAAACAAGTAAAACATTTTTTTATATTTACAACATAAGTCACCTTGTATTTATGAATGGTATGGTAAATTAATAAAAATATAAATAAACGAGAGGTATGGTAAACAACTAAAACATTTTTTTATTTTGTTATATTAATACCATGCAAAAAACCATTATTAACCCTAATATTGGTATTAATAAAAATAAAAATGGCACATGGTATTGACCCATGGTATTCACCAAAATGGCACATGGTATTGACCCATGGTATTCACTTGGAATGTAGCCTATTTAAATGGGGGAATTAAACCAGCACAGATCTATCTTTACTTTGGATCTACTAACCCCCGAGAGGTATCAAATATCGTGATACGCAAACTAACATAGAGTGAAAAGATGTTTAATCGCTCTCAGGGCTTGGTGGATCAAGAGTAAAAATGGATGTTGTGATTTAATGTATGTTAAACATTTTAGCTTGGTTAAAATAAAAAATAAAATAAAAATAAACTATTAATTTTACTAATTTTTATAAATTATTAATAGTAATTTTTAAGCTCCAGGTTTATGATAACCCATAGTATTGACCCATGGTAATACCAAGATCTTACAAGATTTTATAATTGAGTAAAATATTCGCCATGCCTGGTGAGAGATTCAAAAACTTATATATACATTATATTATTGATAAATCGCCTTCCATTTTTCCTATATACCATGGATATTCGCCCATTTATTATACATATAAATTTAAGGGGGGTTCTTAAAATTTTCCCTATGCGATTCGCTTGTCACACTTTTGACTCTTCGCTTCTATAGCCAAAGTTGCTTTCTCCACAAGCGGATCTGCTCGGAAATTTCATATTTTCTCTTCCTCCATGTGATCGACAATATTCCTCTTGCCCTTGTCGTGCACTCATATGCTTGCCTCTACTATTACTGCTGGTGGTGTTGGTGCTCTCCGGGATTTTGCTTCATGTTGCTTAGCTAACCACTCCAAAGCAAAGCCGATCTGCTCATTAGGTCTAGAGAAATTATAGCAGTATCGCCATGGGTCCTCCTTAGCCCAATGAAATGCCTCATGGATCTAGTTGAACTGTACTCTTATGCAATGTTCTTTCACAATACAATGTGGATCATATGGATTGTAACTTCCGAGGTTGAATGTATACTTCACCATCTCTTCTACTTCAACATCCACTTGCTTGAAACTTCGGATCTCATGTAACCTAATCCACAATGGAAGAGCGGGACAAGGTGACTTTTTCTTCTGTGCAATCTAGCTATCAATTCTCCTAAGATGTGATATGATACTTCTTGCATGATGATTATGTCCAAGTCAAACTTCAGTAGATCATGTGGAGGCTTCTCCATGCTGAACATTCATATGAAGGTGCCAGACGGTGAGGCATACCACTAAGCAATGTCTATTAGTGCCTCCATCACTGCCCTGGACATGCAAGGTGGATCCTGTTTGAATATCATCTTGTAAATTGGGGTGACAAAATGATCAAACAATCGTGTGATAACTCCTCTGAAGCTGCATTCAGACAACGAATTATAATATGTGTTCACAACAGTCTCCACTGATGACCATGCCCACTCCAAGCCCAGGAACTCCTGTCGGGCACAAATTGCATATAATATGTAGGAGGACATGTTGATCTCTTCTTGCATACCTCTAGGTGACTGTCGAGCCTTTGTTACCTGTTCCTTGAGCTGATGAGCCAACATGTGGGACCAGTTACATGGTTTGCCTCTTTCGCCAGTTGGTCCAGCATGATCACCCAACTCTGTGGGAAGGTTTTGGTGCTTTCCTAGCCATACATCGATATGAAAATATGACCAAGTATTGATACACCTCCCATAGTATCTTCATCTTGTAGATCTGGTTGGGTGTCATCCTGATTCTAGCCAACTCCTTTACCCAATTCTTCAGAATGTCTCTAGAGTTGGCATTGCTGCTCGGTAAGCTGAAAGGAGTCTCCATGATAGTCATGAGCTCTGACATTTGATACATATCATCATAACCCTATGCCTAGAAGGTTGCAATATTCATCCCGCTGACACTACTCAAAGTCATCATCTTGAGATCAGTGTGCAAGATGATCTAGTGTATCATGTCTGTGGATGGGAACATGGCATGTCTGCATGAAATCTGGTACAAGCCATACTTATGAATGTTCACATACACTTGATGGTCTTTGAGGTCTTCCCTGAAAGTGCCTGTAAATGCTTCATTGGCCTCCTGCCATTTCATCTTGATGTCTTTGTCTAGAAATGTCTTGGTATCTTAATAGATTAGTAGACATGCAGACACCTATTCAACTACTGCTCCAGTTGAACTTTTGTCAGTGTCCTTTGATCCTACTCTCTTGAAGGCAATTGATCCTATACTATTAAGAGGCAGATGAAGACCTGAAAGATATGTAGACAAAGTAGCATTCATGGCAAGAAATTTGTCAACAAAAACCAAAGCAAATTCAGGGAATGACATAACACATACCTGGGGAATGATAGGTAAAGATTGCACAATTTCTTCTGGGAGGCTAGATGACTAGCTACCAGAGCTATGAAAAATGTGGTTTGGGCTATCTGGGAGGTAGGATTGGCTACTGTATTTACACAACTTGCAATATTGATTGATTGTTGACTACAGGGATTACACAATGCGCAATTCCAGTGGAAAAAGCTCAAGAACTGCATTGCGCAATTTTCTGGGTCAATAGTCACTATCCCTCATAAATGCAAAAAAAATTCCTAGACGACAGTGGCTAGGAAAAAATACACATTTCTGGACAGGAATACAGAGTCTTCCTTCCCTAGATTGCGCAATGTTTTCTCGGTGAGGTAGAGTAGGGGCCAAGGTTGGCCAGACTCACTGACAAGCAACTGAAAGAAAATATGAAAGTGAATGCATGTAGATGCTGAGTGAAAGTAGAAGTGATTGATCATGCACGTAAACATTGAGTGAAGGACTCATATAACAGAACAACATGCATGTGGGTGAAGCGATTCACTTAATTAGCGATCGTTCGTGCAAAATAGTTTAATGCATGCGACAACAGTGAGATAGCAAAAAAAATTGAAACAGTTCTACTACAAGATAGTATGCATGTAAATGACTGAAAGCATTCAAATAAATCAAGAAAACAACACTCACACAAGCAAAAATACAAAAAGAAGAAAAATGCTGAAAAAGACAAGTTGAGATCACTTACCCATGAATAGCTGAGCCGGATGTGTCTAAGAGTCTTGGATGTGTTGTGGGATGTCGGAGCTCCAATTTCAATGTGAAAGAATGAGCTCTGATGCATCGAATAAATAAGTTTGAGCTCATGATGTGCATGCACAAATTTAGGAAGAAAACAACACTTGGAGGAAAGTTTCTGAAACGAACTTTTCATGTAGCCTCAAGCTGCTAAAAATAGCTCCCTAAGTCATGGGATGATTTTTGCATGTTGTCTTTTGCTATTCTGGGAAAAGCAAGCCATGCATGCAAGTCAAGTTTTCTTGGTCCGAGGTGGAATTGGTTAACCAACTACTCATGTATGAGGCTACTCAACTACTGGGAGAAAATGCGTATTTTTGGATGGGAGTTGGGCTGGCTTCCCAGGAGATTTGCACAATTTCTGGGCAGAGCAGCTAATTGATACCTAGGATTCTACAATTCCTAGGCTGAACAAGCCTATCGTGAAGGATTGTGTTGTTTTATGGGTGAATCTTGGCTGGTAGGGTTGCCCAATTCTAGAGCCCAGCAAGCTGGCATACATAATTGTGAAATTTATGGAGGGAAGGTTGGTTTCCCTCCAGAATTGTGCAATTTCATGGGGGAGGTGCTTAGCCTATAGTTGGACCAAGTTTGGATGAACAACCTGTGAGTGGAATGCATCAAGATTTGATCAACAGGCTGTCTTTGTGAAAAAAAGCATTGAAGCTTATGTACTTGACGAAGCAAGACAAGATGCTATGAAAGGTTGGTAGGCAGGCTCCAAAATGAAGATAAGGTAAAATTTTGGAGGGTCGTTGTAGGCACTACAATACTTGACAACACACTGGTATAACTCCAACTCTCTGAATGGACCTTGTTCATGAAAATAAATTCTAACACCTCCAAAAGTATTTTTCAGTTCTTAATTTATCTTGGTTTCACACTAGCTTGATTGTAAGATGTAGCATATGCCAAGATCTTGGTCGATTGACACACATTAGACAAGGCAACACAGTTGTTTTGATTGGGGTTGAGGGGTATATTGGTGCACAAGAAATATAATCGTCAGAGTCTTAGTTTGATCTCTGGTGTTGCTCCGCTGCTAGCGGGCTTGGACAGTACCCCGGTGGAGTCACACAGGAACACAAGCATTGCTCTACTGCCAGCAAGCCTGGTCAGTACCTCGGCGGAGTTACTTGCATCATCTCTCCGCACAAGAAACATTTCTCTTCTTTCACCTTATTCATTTTTCATTTTTGAAAATTTTCACTTTCATGTTTTTCATTTTTCATTTTTCATAACTGTGCATAGCACTTATTCATTTCAAAGGCAGAAGAGGGATCCTGACTTATTGAGAGCAGAAGAGGTTTTTCCAGTAGAGAAGTATTTTATAATACCTCTAATGTGCCTATTAAGGATTTCCCCCTCACCTTACTCTACTTGACTGAGCTAACAAGGGTTAACCCAAAAACAACCAACTAGAGTAGGTGACACTAGTTAGCGCACAAGCATTGTGTTTTCACCAAGGTTCACTTCGAACAATACATGTTTTCCTTCGACGTATCATGGACTAAAAGTAACAAGATATTCATACAGAGGAAAGATGAAAGATAACCAAGTAGTGATAGTTTCACAAGGCCTCTTGTACTTTACCTAGCTTGCTTCAAGAGTCATACATGGTTTCATGCGAAACTAATCTACAAACAAAACAAGAAAACTAACAAACAACAAGAAAATCATAAGTAGAAGAAAAATTGAAAGAAAAGTAAGCAAACAAGTAGGCAAAAAAACAAGTGAACAAAGAAAATAAGTAAACAAGCAGGAAAGTAAACCAACTGAAAGAAAACACTACTCCTACTCCTAAACTAATGGTGCATGGGCTTGATCACATGAAGTGATATTTCCAATGCAGCCACTGGTGTATTGGTTGACCCATGTTGTTGAAGGCTTGGTTCGCGAGAAACCCAGTTGTGCGAACCAGAAAGCAAGAAAGATATGACAATGAAGACAACCACACTTCATGTTTCAAAGTGCCCACAGGACATAAGTGAGTGCAAGTGCATGAAGAGTAGTCTGTTGACTTACCACAGTGTTGTGTGACACTGTGTGCAGATTTGAAGCATATGCACACTCTTGACTATGACATGCAAGCAAACAAAAGAAATAAAGATAACTTGCATCGTGCATCCATGCTTGCAATGTAAGATTCCTCCAATGCATGAGCGATGGGATTGTGAAATTTGAGTGGAGGAAGCATGATCTATATGTGAGATTGATCTTCAATGCATATAGATGAATGATGAGGAGCCTTGGGTGATTGAACAATTTCCTGATCGGGAGTGAAAATAACCCCGAGAGAGCAAGGGCCTAACATAACGATCAGCTTGGGTTGAAGTCCCTTGATAGTCTTCGGTGTTTTGACTTCATCGTTAGATAGATCATCATAAACCCATGACTTTGAAAAATCAATTGTGATAGAATCATGATCGCGATCGAATATTGGAGTAAATGGATCACGACAACCACGATAAAAAAAAAAAAAAAAAAAAAAAAAAAAAAAAAAAAAAAAAAAAAAATAAAAAAAAAAAAAAAAAAAAAATGATTTCATCGACATCCTCATAATCTGATGAATCAAACAGAGGCGTAGATGAGAAGTGAAAAAATTCATCCTCTGTGTTTCAGAAAAAGGAAGATGAAAGATCAAGTGGATTTTCAATGAATAACTTATCCTCTTCATTATCTAATGATGGACTGACATTCGGTGTATCCTGCGAGTGATAAACAATGGGTGCATCCGTGGATGGAGATACACATGTGAAATCAAGGATGGTCGGTTGACCAAAGATGTCAGGAAGGAATGTAGGAGGCTCTGATGGAAGGGAGTCATCCTTCACTGAGTGTTTACACTCAAGCTCCCACTCATATTCTTCGTGAATGATAGTGCATGTTGGTTGTGCAACACCAACTCCGTCAGTGGCTTGTTCCTCGTTCACAACAAGTGTAGAGTTTGAAATGGAAGAACACGAGATAGTATCAACTGGAGGGACAGCCGAGTGTGAAGATGTAGGCTATGGAACAAAATTCATATGACAATTTGATGGACTCACAATCAAATATGCGCAAAAATTGAGCGCAGTGATGTTGGGAGGATGTGATAGATGAACATGTGTGTGAGCATGAGCCTCAACATCATTTTGCAGTGGTGGAGCTACTTGATGAGGAGATTGCGGACAATCACTTGTGACAGTGACGACATCTGTCTAAGATTGCGTAGCTCCATCACTAAAGAATGCTAAGTGAGGCTTAATTTCAAACTTCTTCTTCGGATGAGCAAATTTCTTAACACAATACTTGAACCAGTCCCAAAGATAGAAAAATTTCATCTGGCTCTTCAGAGATTGAAATTGCAAGTCATAGAAGCACTCACAAAAGTCCATAGTCGATTCATGTGGAGCCTTCCATTTTTGTAACATTTTTTGGTCAAGATGATCTAGATCAAAATGATGGAAAGTGTCTTCAATGTTGGGTTGTGTTATATTCTTTCCATGACTAGCCCACGTAGTTACTCGAGGGTTAGAGGGGGAGGTTACAGGGGGTTTGAGGGGTACCCATAACCCCACTTTATGGGGTCTGGGGCAGCGCCCTGGAAAATTTTGGTTTTGGACCCTATGTTAGGTTGGGTGGACCCACCTATGGTTTTGTGCATGATTTTCGCACATGTTTTTAGACGCGATGGTTTTCGGCCCATGGTATTGGATGCTTCGGCATGTATAAATATGTATTATAACATTGAAAGGAATATAATGAAAAATCAAGCTAGTAGTCCCGGTTTTTGGATCTAGGGGAAAATTTTTGTGTATATGTGTTTTATGTGTTATGCTCTCGCATTGTTTATTTTATGTGTTTTAGAATTAGTATGCAGGTAATTTCTGTACGGGGTTAAAACCTACATTTGGTATCAGAGCTATTTTGGCTTCAAGGGGATGCCTTTGTTGCTAAGGGGTTTCGCTCGAGCCTGTGGTAGACCCTGTTCAGTGGGAGATTTGTGAGATCGATTTTGGTGGTGAAAGAAGATGGTGAGTAGTGGAAAGATAGAGATCGAAAAATTTAATGGTCAGAGTTTTGAGTTGTGGAAATTCAAAATGGAGGATCTGTTGGTGGATAAAGATCAATGGATCGTGATAGATCCAAGTACTAAACCAACGGAAGTGTCCGTGAAGAATGGAAGAAGTTGGATCAAAAGTAAAAGAGAACAATACGATTGTGTGCTCAGATTCAGTATTGTTGAATGTATCAGGGGAAGCTACAACGAAGGATTTGTGGGATAAGTTAGAGACTTTGTACCAATCTAAGTCTCTGGTGAATAAACTATTCCTGCAGAAAAAGTTGTATAACCTGAGGATGAAAGATGGAGACTCGGTGATCGAGAATTTGAACGAATTTAATACAATGGTAAGTCAGTTAGAGTCTGTTGATATTAAAATTTCAGATGAAGATAAGTGCATCAGTTTGTTGTGTTCTCTACCAGATTTGTGGGATTGTCTGGTTATTGCAATAGGTAGCAATGCAACTGCCTTGCATTTTGATGAAATAGTCTCATCCTTGCTGATGGAGGAGATGAGACGGAAAAATATGGAGAGCCAAAATGGTGATGCCTTGTCTGTATGAGGGCAGTCCCAAAACAGAAACAAAAATAAATCATTGAGTGTGAGATCTAAATCTAGAGGGATATCTAAATCTCCAGGAAAACCTGTAAAGGTGGTGAATTGGAAATGTAGAAAGGAAGGGCACTACAAAAGGGACTGTAAATATAAAGCTCTTGAAAAATGAAAGGGATCTAATGAAGCTCCTTCTGTAGAGGTGAAAATAACCTTAGATGAAGGTGGGGATATGTACTTGGCTTCTTCAAGTACACATGTAGATCATGAGGCACGGTTGACTGTCTCAGGTGCATCCTTTCACTTCACTCCCCATAGAGAGTGGTTACGCGAGTATGAGAAATACGATGGTGGTGATGTCTTTTTAGGGCATGATGGGAAGGCTAGTCATTGGTCGTGGAAAAGTAAAGTTGAAGTTACAAGGTGAAGGGTTAGAACACTTCCTGGTGTTTTGCATATTCCTGCATTGGCCAGAAATTTGATTTCTCTAAGCAAGTTGGATGATGCAGGTGTAAAAACAGTGTTTAAGAAGGATACCTGTAAGATGATTAGGGGAGCACTGGTATTTATGCGGGGAGTTTGGAATAGAAATCTATACAAGCTGCAAGGTAGCACTGTTATTGATGGGTGCAATAGTTCTGTGGTTCTTGAAAGTGGAGCAGAAAATCTAGTGGTCTCTAGAGAAAAGACCATGTTGTGGCATCAGACCCTTGGAAATATTGGATAGAAGGGCCTTCAAATACTTCATGGTAAAGGTATGGTAGAAGGTATGAGTAATATCTCTCTGGATTTTGATTTTTGTGAAAATTGTGTATATGGGAAGCAGAATCAGGTGCGTTTCCCCTCTGGTAGTAAGAGGGCGAAACATATATTAGAGCTTGTGCACAGTGATGTGTTTGGATCTGTGAAGGTTCCATCACTGGGTAAGTCTATGTATTATGTATAATTTATAGATGACTTCTCAATGAATACATGGATATATTTCGTTAAGAAGAAATCTGAAGTCTTTGATAAGTTTAAAGAATTTAAGGCTCTCGTAGAAATTCAGACAAAGAAGAAGATAAAGGTGCTGAGGACAGATAAAGGTGAAGAGTTTTGTAGCAAGGAATTCGAAGAATTTTGTAAGAAGTGTGGTATAGTACGCAGAAGACTACTCCATATACACCTCAACAAAATGGAGTTATAGAAAGAATGAACAAGATGTTGATGGAAAGGGCAAGAAGCATGTTCAGTGGTGCTGGGTTAGGACAAGAATTCTAGGTAGAAATGGTGGATATTGCATGTTACCTCGTCAACAAGTCACCTTCATTAGCATTGGAGGATAAGACTCCACAAGAGGTATGGACTGCTAAGAAACCCTCTCTTTCACATTTGAGGCTATTTGGATGTGATGCATATGTACATGTTCCAAAGGAGAAACGAATCAAGTTGGATAGTAAATCTGAAAACTGCACCTTTATTGATTATAAGGATATTTTAAAGGGTTATAAGCTTTGGAACCTAGTATCAAGGAAGGTTGTGTACAAGAGAGATGTGGTGTTTAGAGAGGTAAAAGATGTTATTAAACATGAAGTCCAACCAAAGGAACTTGAGAAGATAGAGTTTGAGCTAAAGGAGGAAGAATCAGACTCTACAGCAGAGGAGGAATCAGAAGATGAAGAGCCACAAACTCTGCGTTTGAGAAGATCAACTCAAGAAAGAAGGTAACCAAAAAGTATAGTCCATCTGCTTTTTGTTCAAATTTTTCTTTGTCTGTTACTAATGATGATCCAAGAATTGTGAAGGAGGCAGTAGATTCATAGGATGGAAAACTCTGGAAAGAGGCCATGGTTGATGAAATGGCATCTTTGCACAAAAATGAGGCTTGGGATCTGGTGGAGTTTCCGGCTAGAAGGAAACCCATTGGCAACAAATGGGTGTTCAAGAAGAAAAAAAATGCATAAGGAAAAGTGGAGAAATACAAAGCTTGGTTGATAGAAAAAGGTTATTCCCAGGTGCCGGGAATTGATTTTGGTGATATTTTTTTTCCTGGTTCCAAGGTAACTTCTATTAGATTACTTTTATCTATTATTGCTACTTTTGATTTTGAGGTGGAACAGATGGATGTGAAGACAACATTTCTTCATGGGGATCTAGAAGAGGAAATCTACATGAAGCAACCTGAAGGCTTTGTGGTAAAGGGTAAGAAAGAACTGGTATGCAAGTTAAGCAAGTCTCTGTATGCGTTAAAACAGTCACCAAGGACGTGGTATTAGAAATTTGATACATCTATACGGGGACTTGGCTTCACCAAAAGCAAAGTAGATCACTGTGTGTATTTTAAATTAATTGGTGACCGTGTTATTTATCTGGTCTTGTATGTGCATGATATGTTACCAGTTGGAAATGACAAAGAAATTATTGAGGATTTGAAGACCCAATTGTCCTCCAAATTCGACATGAAATATCTCAATGCTGCAAACTATATTTTGGGCATGGAAATTAAAAGAGATTGTACAAAGAGGAAGATTTGGTTAAACCAGAGGAAGTATGTCGAGATAATATTGCATAGGTTTAATATGCAGGATAGTAAATCGGTGAAGGTTCCTATTCCTGTAGGTGTGAGGTTATATGCTAAATAGTGTCCCAAGACACAAGAAGAGGAAGAGGAAATGTCCCGTGTTCCAATTCAAGTGTAGTCGGTAGCCTGATGTATGCAATGGTATGTACTAGACCAGACATTACACATGCAGTGGGAGTATTGAGTAGGTTTATGTCAAAACCAAGGAAGGAGCACTGGATAGCAGTAAAGTGGGTTTGTGTGGCACTAGTGATTATGGTTTGTGCTACTAAGGAAGACCAGGATTGGACAGAGTGTTGGATATTCGTGGTTTTGTTGATGAAGACTGGGCTGGAGATTTGAATTAGAGAAGATCTACAGGTGGGTATGTGTTTAACCTATTTGGAGGTGCAGTCAGTTGGATTATTAAGAAACAATCCGTAGTGGTACTATCAACTACAGAGGCAAAATACATGGCAGCTACTCATGCAAGCAAGTAAGTAGTTTGGTTGCAGAGATTGTGTTCAAATATGGGGTTAGTACAGAGAGACATAAGGATAGACTGTGATAGCCAAAGTGCAATTTTCTTGGCAAAGAACCCTACATATCATTGAAAGACAAAGCACAATGATGTTCAGTATCACTTTGTGAGGGATATGATAGAAGACAAAAAGGTGTTGCTAGTAAAGGTGGATACTTTGAAGAATACTGCAGATGCATTGAAAAAATTTGTAAGCTCTGAGAAGTTCTCTTGATGTAGAGAAACAATGGGTGTTTAAGGGCTATAAAAATGACTAAGCTCTCTTGTGGCCCCCTATGGAAAGAAAATAACAAGTGGGAGAATGTTGGGTTGTGTTATATTCTTTCCACGACTAGCCCACGTAGTTAACCGTGGGTTAGATGGGGGGAGGTCACAGGGGGTTTAAGCGGTACCCGTAACCCCACTTTATGGTGTTCGGGGTAGCACCCAGGAAAATTTTGGTTTTGGACCCTATGTTAGGTTGGGCGGACCCACTTATGGTTTTGTGCATGATTTTCACACATGGTTTTGGACGCGATAGTTTTTCGGTCCATGGTATTGGACACAATGGTTTTCGGTCCATGGTATTGGATGCTTCAACATGTATAACTATGTATTATAACAATGAAAAGAATATAATGAAAAATCAAGCTAGTAGTCCCAGTTTTGGGATCCAGAGGAAAATCTCTGTGTATATGTGTTTTATGTGTTATGCTCTCGCATTGTTTATTTTATGTGTTTTAGAATTTGTATGTAGGTAATTTCTATACGGGGTTGAAACTTGCATTCAATGAGATCACATAAGTGCTCAAGTGAGTGCACATTATCAGTTGGTAGGCTGCACAACCACTGATGTGGAGATTCGTGAAGTGTATATGCAAGCAACAAACTAGCTTGTTTGTCAGAACACCCATCTTCCTCATGAAGCATGGAAAGAAAGTCATGTAAGAACTCACGCTAGGACACTTCACCTTCACCATCATACGTGTAAGTGGACAAGTGATCGAAGAACTCCCTCATGATGGTGACATCATCATGATTCAAAAAACATCGCAGAGCGAGAAGAGTGCAAGAATCCATGATAGATATGAAAAGGTTCAAAATAAGATGAGAGGACACAGCTTGTCATCTGGCCCTCCTTCTAGTGCCAGAAATGTTGACGGTGCTGGATCAGCCAACATGTCAAGGGATCTCCCCAGTGAGAAGTCCCAATTATACCTCAGACTGTTTGGTATAGGAGTCCCAATAGTGAGTAGTATGGTAATGCCTTGACCCTGATTTTGAACAGAGGCAAGTAAGATAACTTTGTTGGTAGCAAGGGTGTGACAACTGCAGCGAGCCAAGGAAGGTGGATGAGAGGTTATAGCACACGGGGGTTGAGATGAGTGCGCCCTTTGGAAACCTGTGATAGCATGTAGTTAATAAGGGAACACACGAGCAAAGATACATCACATGGAAGGCAAGTTAGCAAGCAATCCAAAGTTATGGTTAAACCAACAACACATTTTAGAAATATTCATACATACATACACAGGTGGTTATACATGCATGCATAAGTAAACAGATATATACATCATTTAGAGTAAACTAGATAGCATAGAGTATAGTACAACATATGCATGAAACGTGTTGGCTTTTGTTATATTAAGAAGTGTAAGTTCCAATCATACAATACATCCATGTCCAACCGCTAGTTCCGATAGCAGAACATTACATCCACAACCGCCTGCTCCTCCAAAGAGATGTACAAGCTTTGCGCAGTGGAGAATCCAAGGCTCGTTACAATACTGTCCAAGCTCTATCCAAGATAGTCTTATCAGAAGCTTGGCTGACCAAAAGCCTACATAATGAGTTATGAGGAACTATTTATAGGAAAGGGTGGGGTGGCCCTTGACATTCCCCTTTGTGACAATTCAACTACTCTCATGACTCTTCATCTACTCTATGACGGTTGCATCCAACTATCACAACTTGACTTCCACTTGACAAGACATTACATTGCAATGCACATGTACCCATGCGAGAGAAATGGCTTGAGCAAGCCATGCTAGACATCACTATGACTTAGATGACCATGGAAGTCCACCTCAACATCCTTGCGTTGATCAACGGTAACATAATGATTCCAAGATCGGTAGCCCACGATGGTGTCTGTGTGCTCCAAGATGACATCTTTATGGGACCTGACTCTTGCCTCCATAGAATCCGGGTACACTTCTCAGGCTCCTCTGTCAAACTCGACTGTAAGCATACACATCATTATATTCAATGCGACTGGACCAACAACATACTTGTGCATGATGTCTGCACTGATGGCCATGTCTGGGCTGGTAGCAATCTGCATCAACTCATCAAAGTATGAGTCAAGCTCTAGCTGGACCTGATCCTTTGTCTTTGCCTAGGTGAGAGTCCCAATAGATGGGATCGCATGTGCGTGCACGAAAACATCCATACTCTTGAACACACATGCATGGGAAGCTTGTATACTAGTGATGAGTTGTAAGAGCTCTTCATAGTTCTGAATTTGACTCCGAATACGTGCCTTCATCTCAACCACACTAGCCTTCATCATCTTATGAAAGTGAAGTAGGGCTCCCTTGTATCTTATTGTCCATGTTTGCATGTAATAAAAAACAATGTGCAAGTTTGTCAAGATACGTGCTCTTCTAGCACATCGTTACTACCATCCGTTGATATGGATGACTGCCTTATGCAT
Source organism: Pinus taeda (assembly GCA_000404065.3). Classification (NCBI taxonomy): domain Eukaryota; kingdom Viridiplantae; phylum Streptophyta; class Pinopsida; order Pinales; family Pinaceae; genus Pinus; species Pinus taeda. The sequence goes on from APFE030894996.1 coordinate 51,380, forward strand.
GGTGCAAAACTTGGAGTACAACCCTCGCATAACTGTGTCAAGGGACAAAACTTCATCTGGTGTTGCCTTCTTCAGTTCAGCTCAAGCAGACGTTGTCACCAACTCTCCTCCTTTCTTGGCTATCTGAAGTTCCTTAGCCCTTCAATCATTTTCAGCTATCAGAAAGTGAACACTTGAGCTAGTGGCTTCGACATAAACTTTGGTTGCATTAGCCAAAGGTGTTGGATGTTTACGCACATTAGACACAATCACTCGTTCCTCAACTTGAGTAAGAGATGTATGGTCATCCAGGGTCGACACTCTACGAGATTGCACAACTCTATGTTTGAGACTCGTCGAATGAGATGTTGTGCATCTCTCCTTCGGGTTGATCTTTGAGGATCTCAATGCCTCCTTGGTCACTTGAGACTTGCTCATATGCTGGATATGGTGAGGTAGTTAAGTCTAACTCTTGGTGGTGAGGCATAAGCTCGATGTCCTATTCCAATTCTTGTTTCTCCATATCTGTATCCAATTATTGAAGTGCTTACTCTATCTCATGAGTGAAGTCCTACTCCGGTGGTGGTTCACCCTGTCTGCCCAGTGCCAGCTATTATGATGAATCCACTACCAGTATGGGCGCTATTTCATATATTTTCACATGTTGCGCCCCCTACCATACCTATTGTTTCTGCACTTCCCTCTCTTGTTTTTGCAGCTCTTGTTCCTTCTAGAGTTTCTCCTTCAGCTCATGCAACTCCTTCTCTATTCCCTCCATTCTTCTCTTCCCCTTCTGCCTTTATGTGATTTTCTTGTCCCATTGTTTCCTCTTTGCCTCTATAGCCAAAGATTCTTTCTCCAAAATTGGATTTTCTAAGAACTTGCAGCTTTTCTCTTCCTCCATGCGATCGAAAATCTTCCTCTTTCCCTTATTGTGCACTAGTATGCTTGCCTCTTCTACTACTGGTGCTGGTGTTGGTACTCTTCAGGATGTTACTTCATGTTTCTTAGCTAACCACTCCACAACGAAGCTGATCTGTTCATTGGGTCTGCAGAAACTGTAGCAGTATCTCCATGGGTCCTCCTCATCCTAATGAAATTTCCCATGGATCCAGTTGAACTGTACTCTTGTGCAATGATCTTTCACAATAAAATTGTGATCATACAGATTGTAACTTCAGAGGTCAAATAGGTACTTCCTCATATGTTCTGCTTCGACATCTGCTTGCTTGAAACTCTGGATCTCATATAACCCAATCCACAATGGAAGAGCGGGCCAAGGTGCCTTCTTCTTCTGGTGTAGTCTAGTTGTCAATCCTGCCGAGATGTGATATGCTACTTCTTGCATGACGAGTATGTCCAAGGCAAACTTTGGTAGAACACGCAAAGGATTTTCGCACTAAACATTCGTATGAATGTGCCAGACGGTGAGGCATACCAATCAACAATGTCTATTAGTGCCTCCATTGTTTCCCTCAACATGTACCGTGGATCTTATTCGAATATCATCTTGTAAACTGGGGTGAAAAAATGATCGTACAATCGTGTGATAACTTCTCTGAAGTTGCATTAGGACAATAACTTACAATATGTGTTCACAATAGTCTTTGTCGGTGACCATGCCCACTCCAAGCCTGGGAATTCCTATCGAGCACAGATTGCATCTAAGATGTAGGTGGACATGTAGATCTTTGCTTGCATACCTCCGAGTCATTGTTGAGCCTTCATTACCTGTTCCTTCAGCTGATGATAAAACATGTCAGACCAGTTACATGGTTTTGCCTCTGTGGCCAGTTGGTCCAGCGTGATCACCCAACTCTATGGGAAGGTTTCTATGCTTTCTTGGCCATACATTGGACATGAAAATATGACCAAGTATTGATACACCTTCCGCAGTATCTTCGTCTTGTAGATTTGGTTGGGTGTTATCCTGAATCTAGCCAACTCCTTTACCCATTTCTTCAAAATGTCTCTAGAGTTGGCACTATTGCTGGGTAAGCTGAAGGGAGTCTCCATGATAGTCACAGGCTCCGACATCTGATACATCTATTCATAATAATGTGCCCAAAAGGTTGCAATCTTCATCCCAATGACACTGCTCAAAGTCATCATCTCGGGATTAGTGTGCAAGATAATCCAGTGTATCATGTTTGTGCATGGGAACGTGGGGTATCTATATGCAATCTAGTACGAGCTAGACTTGTGAATGTTCATATACAGCTGGCGGTCTTCGAGGTCTTCCTTGAGAGTGCCTGCCAATGCTTCATTGACCTCTTTCCATTTCAGCTTGATGTCCTTTTCTAGAAACAACTTGGTATCTTCATAGATCAGTAGACATGTGGACACTTGTTTAATTGTTGCTTTAGTTGCACTTCCATTAGTGTCCTTTGATCCTTCTCTCTTAGAGGCCATTGATCCTATACTGCTAAGAGGTAGATGAACACCTAAAAGATCTAGAGACAAATCAGTTTGCATGGCAAGAAATTTGTCAATGAAAAGTAAAGCAAATTCGGGGAATGACATAACACATACCTGGGGAATAATAAGCAAAGATTACACAATTTCTTCTAGGAGGCTGGGTGACTGGCTACCAGAGCTATGTAAAAGGTAGTCTGGGCTATCTGGGAGGCAAGAATGGCTACTAGATTTGCGTAATACACAATCCAGACTGACCGCTGATTGTTGGGATGACGCAATGCGCAATTCCAGTTGGCAATGACTGCAGGCTCAGGGACTGCATTGTGCAATTTTTTTGGTGAGTAGTCACTGTCCTTCATAAATGTACAAATTAGTCCTAGAGGATAGTGGCAGGGCAGAAATGCACATTTATGGAGAGGAAGATAGAGCCTTCCTTCCCTAGATTATGCATTGTTGTCTCGGTGAGGTAGAGTCAGGGCCAAGGCTGACCAAACTTGCCGATGGGCAATTGAAAGCAAATATGAAAGTTAATGAATGGAGATGTTGAGTGAAAGTAGAAGTGATTGATCGTGCATGCAAACATTGAGTGAAGTATTCAGAAAACAGAACAACATGCATGTGGGTGAAGCGAGTCACCGAATCGACGATCGTTCATGAAAACATTTTCATGCATGTGACAATAGTGAGATAGCAATGAAAAATGAAATGGTGCTAGTACAAGCTAGTATGCATGTAAATGACAACATGCGTTCAAATAAATCAAGCAAACAATACTCACACAAGTGAAAACACAGAAAGCGATAGAAATGCTCAAGAAGACAAGTTGAGACCACTTACCCGTGAATAGCTGAGCCGGATGTGTCGAAGAGTCCTGGATTTGTTGTGGGATGTTAGAGATCAAGGATCTATGTGAAATAATGAGCTCTGATGCATCAAATAAATAAGTTTGAGCTCATGATGTGGATGCTACAAATCTAGGAAAAAACGACACTTGGAGGAAAGTTTCTAAAATGAACTTTTCATGTAACCTCAAGCTACTAAAAATAGCTCCCTGAATCATGTAATTCTTTTTGTATGTTTCCTTTTTCTATTATGGGGAAAGCAAGCCATGCATGCAAGTCAAGTTTCCTTGGTCCCGGGTGGAACTGGTCAACCAAATCCTCATACATGAGGCTGCTTAACTACTGGGAGAAAATGCACATTTCTAGATGGGAGTTGGGCTGGCTGCCCAGGAGATTTGCACAATTTTTGGATAGAGCAGCTGATTGCTACCTAGGATTGCACAATTCCTAGGCTGGGCAGGCCTACTGTGAAGGATTGTGTTGTTTTCTGTGTGAAGCGTGACTGGTAGGATTGCTCAATTCTGAAGTCTAGCAGGCTGCCAGACAAAATTGCACAATTTCTGGAGGGAAGGCTAGTTTCCCTCCAAAATTGGGCAATTTCTTAGGGGAGTTTCTTAGCCTGCAGTTGGACCCAGCCCGGATGAACATCCTGTGAGGGAAATGCATCAAGCTTTGATTGATAGGCTGTCTTTGTGCAATAAAAATACTGAAGCTTGTGTACTTGATGAAGCAAGACAAGGTGCTGTGAAAGGTTGGTAGGGAGGCTCCAAAATGAAGCTAAGGTGAAAGTTTGGAGGGTGGTTGTAGTCATTACAACAATATGTTTAATTTATATAAGGATGAGTCTAACTAATAGATGAAATGGTTTTTTGGCATGATTCCGACAATACAATTTCAAGTAAGCTTGTGGTTTTTTCTTGTTTAAAATGCACTTCTATATGCATAAATGGATTTAACACACTAAAAAAGCCCTAAAGCATTGAACCTTTGCACATTAAACAACATAAACTTAATATTCTTAAAAATCTCTACGAATTTTTGGGAAAAATTGACAGTGACAGGAAAATGACTATTTTGTGTATTAGTTAGACTAAACGATATATTAAATCTTTTTGTATTAATAATGATAATAATAAATTTAAAATAAAGTCAAAATTTAGAGAATTTTTATGATTATTTTAATTTTAGCAATAGATGTATCATGAAGTAAGTGTTTGATATTTATCATAGATTGATGTCTATAGGTCTTTACCAACCATTTAATTTATATAGCTGCACTAATAACTAACATTGTAACCATATAAGCTAAATGGCTAGTAAACACATGTAGTCATCAATCCATGATAAACATCAAAATACTTACCCCATTATACATTTCACATTTCCCATATAAAAAAAATAATACAAATTAACTAAATTATAATTTTCTTTTATATTATTATTGTATTAATTATAAAATAATTAATATATGACTTAAATATATGTACATTTCAAAAATATGTAACAATATTCTTAACCATTGAGATACTCCCCCACTCTACTCTGGAAATTCTTAACTTGTAAATAGATCTTCTCATAATACCATATGCCAATACCATGATTTATGAATACCACATGCCCAATATGACGTGTTCATATGGCATTTTGTTTAATTAAATAATTTGAGATAAATTAATTGAGGAAGAAAAACTAACTTGGAGATAAATATTAATCCTTGATTTGTGAATACTACTATGAATATCCTAACATATTATATGAAGATTAAATCTTTACCATCCACCTACTAATTATTGCTAATTCACTAGATCTAGGTGTACCATCAATCATAGTGCCCTATTAAGGAATGCATGACATACATCATGGCAACATTCAAATGTGAGTCTGACTGGTGGTTATGCACTGCAAATCTCATTCAATAGGACACTGATGCATTTAAACATGGTTGTCCAGAACATTCCATCCATAACCAACTCAAGGTTTTCCTTACATTGGAATTCATGCTTTTTCTCTGGATTATTCGTTTTCACCTCCATTCCCTCCATCATTCTCTCCTGCAAGCGACATGCTTAGAAAATGGGGGAAACATATTTGCAGTCAAAACTCTAAGACTTCATCACACTAGGAAAACAAAAATAGTCTATGAACATGGCGGAGCTCGATGTGATGGAAGAGGACGAGGATGGCTACCCATCCCTCCTTGGCATGGCCAAGAGGAGGAGAATTTTGACTAGGAAATTCCACCCCACATTCATTGTTTGGTTGTATTAATGGATGACGATGAGTGTAAAAAATTGGGTGATGGACACTAGACAATGAGAAACATGTTAGCATGCCACCTTCGGAACATGGAAGAAGTCGGGGAAGGGGCCAAATGAAAATTGTGTAGAAATTTCACTTGTAGAACAAACCGATATATGTAATGTCCTAAAGCATAATACTTGTTGTACTTCTACAAAAAATTAAGCGGAAGCATAATCAAATTCATGAGAAACATCAAGTAGAAACATGCATAACTGATCAAGATAAATAATCACACATAACACAAGATATATCCAGGGGAAAGCACCAGCATAAAACCCCAACCATGTATTATCAATCATGTGGAAATCCTCTTCACAATACAAAAAGAATCAACTCTCAATCTATCCTACTCTCTCTATAATCAGAAGATCCTGATGATCTTCAATCAGAAGATGAAAATCATGGACTACCTAGGCCTCATTATATAGGCTGAAAATTTGCTTAATTATACCTGTTGTCACCTTAGGTCCAACTACGTACTCATAGAGAAAATAGATGCCTTTCTTATGATAGGAATACTTATTAGAAATATCCTAGTATTTGATAGTACAGTGTCCGTCATTTGATCTCAACTAGGTCTTTGACAGAACTGACATGCAACAGTTATACATGAGTGAATCCTCAGTTATCTAAAATAATAGTTGTCACATGCATGCAAGCATTAACAAACTATATTTTATTATTTTAACAACTTGTTAAAATAATCTAATTGGACTTGACTAGTTAGAACTAAGTCAAATGATTCTCTCATTATAGAGCTCATACTTATTTCATAAATCAGTGGAGGAAATTAAGGATAAATTCCTCAATCAGTGGGACAACTCATGTGCATGCTCACAAAGACTTCAAATTCGAATTTCCTTCACTAATTAAATCAACTGAATTAATTAATTAATATTTCCAATTGTTGTTAAGACCAAAATTAATTTTACTTCCTATAGATAGAATAGGGACTACTATAAATAGGAAGGGACCCAGAAATGATATTTTTAGAGCTTTCTATTTTTAGCAGTTTCACCTCTCACCCAATGTGGCCAATGACCTCACTGGCCAAACTACTATTTTTAGACATGCTATTTTTAGCACATTCTAAATTTAGCATCTCTTGTTGCACACTTTTCAACACTCCCTCTCAACAAGAAATTCTTCTTCTTGAACTCGATCCTGTAACTCTGGAATGTTCTGCATGCAACACATCTACCTAGTCCACTTACTCCAACAACACTTGGAAAAAAACACTCCCAACTGACCACTCTGTTGGGATAGGAACATATTCTAATGCTAAAGCTCTAGCTGCTACTGACAAGTTCTCCCTCTCTGACATCTACGCTACTGCAACATCTCCATGCATCTCACACCATTGCACACCTCTCTGTGCCACCTAACACTGTGCAAAACACTTGTGCCTCTCGCATTGTTGCAACCTACTAGCTATGCGTTGTCTTGGGATTCCTTGCAATGTTGCTCTCTCTACCGCTCCATCCACATCTGTCTCTACCCAATCAGTCAGTTCCTACTACTCCACATCGGGGCTCCCGTAGCAAGGTATCATCCAAGACGTTGGGTACCTCAAGGATCCTACCCCTCCTCCTTGGGACAATCACTCTATATCACCCCACCTCCTACCTGGAGGTATGGCTGCATGTGATCCCTCAACTCACCTGGCTCGAAGTTCCCCCTACTGGAGGTCTCTGCATGAGTAGATGTCTCTACTCAATCTCCAATCAGCTTCCCCTGTTGTGGTTGCTCCACAACCTCCTGAAGCTATTGCACCAATCGTTGCTCCTCCACAATTGTCTGAGACTTCTTCCGGCTCTGCATGTTGAGAGGTAATATACCCTCCCTCTCAACCACCAAGTATCCATAAGTTTCCTTGCTACTCAAGGCTTTGCATTCATCTTGAACCTCAAGAGCATACAGGTTCTTGACCCGTGAACCAACCTGCTTCACCTGTCTAGTGATGATGTGTCTAAGGAAAACCTTTCCCTTACTGAAGACTACATCATAGCCTCTGTCTTCCAGCATCGTGATCGACACCAAGTTTCTCTTCAATCCTGGTACATACTTGACATCGATGAAGGTAAGGAGAGATCCATGCTCCCTATGAAAAATAACTGTGCCTACACTTGAGACACTATAGTTCTCATCATTACCCATTTCTATGAGTATCTAGAGATCTTTCTCCTCCAAAGTATTGAACAAACTCTTGTCGTCGGTCATGTGGAAAGAAGCTCCACTGTCAAGAAACCAACCACTTCCCACCATGGATGAAACCATGCATGTGAATAGTGTGAAATCCAACTCAAACTGTGAAGCAAGTGCCTCACCTTCAGATCCTTCCCGGATCCCTTCTTGGATTTCCTCCGTGGACAATTTGCAGCTTAATGGCCCACCTCATGACAACGAAAGCATTGCACTTTCGATTTGTCAACCTTCTTCCCATCATTGGAAGAACTGGATTCGGAAAGAGAAACCTTCTCCTTCCCCTTCTTCGCCTTACTCGGTAAGGCATAGTTCTCCTCATCATGCATGGATGAAGAACTGTCTCTGGTGCTCTGTCTGATCTCCTCCTGCATCAAATCCGACCATACTCGTTCCCAATCTGGCAGTTTCTCCCTTCCATTCACTGAGTCCTGGTAGCTATGCTAGCTCTTAGGAAGGCCGAGGAGTGTTAGACTCACCATATCCTCATCCGATGTCACAACCCCTACACTTGCAAGCTTATCCCTACATGTGATGAGCTTGGTCAGATACACAGAGATTGTCTCATCCCTTTCACACTTGATATTTCAAACTTTGTCCTTCAATGCTAGCTTCCTCTGATCACTGTTATTCTGATATAAATCTTTCAATGTTTTCCACATTACATGCGGAGTCTCCTTCCCATGGAGGCTCGAGACAATGTGATCTCGTACTCCCTCCAAGAGAATTCTCCTAGCTCTAGCTGCACACTTCCTCCATTCCACTTGCTCAGTCTTGTCAGTAGGCTTAGTAATTTCTTGATCAATGAAATCCTTAAGTCCATTATCTTCCAAAACTGCGTCCATGCGATCCTTCCAAGCTATATAGTTTGAGCTGCCATCAAGGGCATACTCAAGCCTCAATCCATAGAATGCCATCGATGAAATAGATGTGATAAAAACTTGAGATCTATATCCCAAATAATAAAATTCAAATTTCTCCTACTAGTATATTGTTCTTGCTTGATCACCTATGCTCTGATTCCATGTAGAATTTTGTAGAATTTTTCTACAAATTAGCTAGCTCCAATACCATGTAGAAACTTCACCTGTAGAACAAACCGATATATGCAATGTCCTAAAGCATAATACTTGTTCTACTTCCACAAAAATTAAGCAGAAGCATAATCTAAATCATGAGCAACATCAAGTAGAAACATGCATAACTGATCAAGAGAATTAATCACACATAACACAAGATATATCCAGGGGAAAGCACCAGCATAAAACCCCAACCAGTATTATCAATCAAGTGGAAATCCTCTTCACAATACAAGAATAATTAGCTCTCAAGCTATTTAGTTCTCAATGAACTATGAAGATATGTCTCATGAACCAACCAAGCCCTGTATATAAAGGCTTTACCTATGGTCTAATCACTATTTCCTTGCGCATTTTGCTTAGGAAATAATAGCAAAAGCATATGCAATTAATTCCAAACATACCAAGTTAACCAATGGTCCAACTACGCAATCCTTATGGACACTAGTTCCTCAACCATGAAAAAAAGACTTACTAGAAATAGTCAAGCATCTGATAGTACACTGTCCCACATCTGATCTCAACTGGGTCTTTGACAGAACTGACATGAAACAGTTATCCATGAGTGAATTCTCAGTTATCTAAAATAATAGTTGTCACATGCATGCAAGCATTAACAAACTATGTTTTATTATTTTAACTTGTTAAAATAATCTAACTAGACTTGACTAGTTAGAACTAAGTCAACTAATTCTCTCATTATAGAACTCATATTTATTCCCACAATCAGTGGAGGAAATTAAGGATAAATTCCTCAATCAGTGGGACAACTCATGTGCATGCTCACAAAGACTTCAAATTTGAATTTCCTTAACTAATTAACTTAACTTAATTAATTAATTAATATTTCCAAATGTTGTTAAGACCAAAATTACTTTTACTTCCTATATATAGACTAGGGACTGTTATACATAGGAAGGGGCCCAGAAATGCTATTTTCAGAACTTTCTATTTTTAGCAGTTTCACCTCTCACCCAATGTGGCCAATGACCTCACTCGCCAAACTGCTATTTTAGCAGTTCTATTTTTAGCACATTCTAAATTTAGCATTTCTTGTTGCACACTTTTCAACACATCCTACAAGTGAAGTGGTAGGCCTTGGTCATGCAGCATTTCCCGTGCTGCACCTACAATACTTCTATTCTTCCTCTTGGCCACCCCATTTTGCGGTGCTATCAACTTTCATTTAATTCCTTCTGCTGCATAGAAGTCCTTAAACTCTTGAGAGACATATTCTCCATCGTTGTTGCTTCTCAAGGCCTTGATCTTCTTCCCTGACTCTTTCTCGAACAAAGCTTTGAACTCACAAAACTTTGTGAAAGTTTGGTCCTTCTTCTGCATGAAATAAATCCAGCATTTACGAGAATAGTCATCAACAAAAATCACATACTACCTTTGCTTCTTTGTGGATTCCGTCGAGAATGGTCCACATAAATCAGCATGAACTTGCTCTAAGATAGCCTTTGCTCAACTGTCTCGATCATGAAAGGAAGACTTGGTTTACTTTCCCAAGGTACAACCTTTGCATGTGTCAACTTGCTCAAGTTTACCTTTGGGAAGTCATGTAGATATCTGTTGCCTTATCTTCAAAGCCCCATGATGCAAATGGCCCAACCGCTTGTGCCACAATTTGCCAATGTCTTGGCTTTGCACCAATTATGCTTTCATACTCAATGTTGCACAATCATGTACCTCTATTTTATAGAGATTCTTCACTCGAATCCCTATCCTCTTGGTCTGACCTGTGTCTATGTGTCTTAGGAACTCCTTTCCTTTACTAAAGACAACATCGTAGCCTTTGTCATCCAACATCACGATCGATACAAAGTTCTTCTTTAGTCTAGGCACATACATCACATCTGTCAAGGTGAGAGGAGCTCCATGCTCCCTCTGAAAAGAAACCGTGCCCACTCCTAAAACGTTATACCTTCCGTTGTCACCCATATCTATGTGCATCTTGAAGTCTTTCTCCTCCAAGGCACTAAATAAATTTTTATCACCAGTCATGTGGAATGAGGCTCCACTGTCAAGATACTAGACACAACCCATCATAGATGACACCATGCATGTGATGAGGGTAAAGTCCATTTCAAACTGAGAGGCTAATGCCTCACCTTTTGATCCTTCCAAGGATCCCTTCTTGGACTTCTTCGATGGGAAATTAGTCGCATAATGTCCCATCTTGTGACAAGTAAAGCATATTACTTTATACATGTCACCCTTCTTCCCTCCATGAGAAGAATTCGATTTGAAATGGGAAGCCTTCCCCTTCCTTTTCCTTGCCTTACTTGTTAAGGCCAAATTTTCTTCATCATCATTCTTGGATGAAGAACCATCTCATGTGCTCCTCCTGATCTCCTCCTGCATAAGATCTGACCACAGTCATTCCCAATCCAGAAGTTTCTCCCTCCCATTCACGAAGCCCTGGTAGTTATTCCAACTCTTTGGAAGGCCAAGGAGAGTGAGGCTCACCATATCATCATCGGCAGTAGTTATTCCAACACTGCCAAGCTCATCTCTGCAGGTGGTGAGCTTGTTCAAATATGTGGAAATAGTATCGCCCTTCTCCATCTTGATTCTTTGAAGCTTATCCTTGAGCGCCAATTTCCTATGGTCGCTACTGTTCTGGTAGAGGTCCTTCAATGTCTTCCACATTGAAAATGGAGTATCCTTCCCATGGAGACTCGAGACAATATGGTCTCAAACTCCCTCAAGGATGATCCATCTCGCCTTCACCGTACACTTCTTCCACTCAGCCAACTCTTGTGCATTAGTTGAAGCTGGCTTTGGGATTTCTTGATCAATGAATTCCTTCAAGCCATTGTCTTCTAGTACAACCTCCATTCTATCTTTCCATGCTATGTAATTTGAGCTACCTTCCAAGGCATACTTGAGTCTCAAGCTATAGAAGGACATTGTCCAACCTTGAAGTATGATATGAATTCGATTTGCACCTGCAACCCCGAACTTCAAACTTCGCATTCTCTTCTCAATATATTGTTCATAGCTCCGATACCATGTAGAAAATTTGCGATAGGTTAACCCGATAATGCTATATAAATCAAAGAAGAATACTATAGCCTACTTCTACTATCAATTTGCATAAGTTTAAAGATCGAGCTGAACAATATAACTAGAAGAAGAAGAATCAATGGCACAATACACACGAAAATACTTTTGGGGAAATCCTCAGATAAAAACCCCACACTATTGTATTATCATACATGGTGGAAATACATAGGAATTATACAAAGCCTTAGCTCTCAATACAATCATCACAAATTCTCACAGGCAATCTTGGCTTCTCTCCAGCCTTCCTCTCTGCCCTCCAAGCACCTATTTCCTTAGGATGTTACTTGTGGATGATTAGCCTATTACCAAGTGGAAAACAATCTTCAAAACTGCACAATCCTCAAGGATAAATCCTTGACTGCATGCATGAGTTTTCTCAATGAGAAAACACATGCAACTAATAGTACACTATCCTTGAACATTTATCTCAATTGGATCTTTCTCAAAATAGACATGCATGAGTTTCTGATGAGGGAATCTTCAGTTAACTGGAGTAGCACTAGTTGAGTGCATTAATGCATCCACTGACTGTTAACTCACTATTAGTTCCTCAAATAGTTTGGAACTAATTTAACTGGACTTAACTCACTAAACTAAGTTAACTAATTACAACTCAAATATAACTCAATCTTATCTCCTTAATTTAAGGGATAACTCTTGCATGACTTCAGAAAGACTTCTAACTTGAATTTCTCCAACTAATTAATTTAAAATTAATTAATTCATTATTTCCAAGTAGCTGTCAAGACTAAATTAGATTTTAATTCACAATTTAATTCAAGGACAAATTAAATTCGAATATTCTTGTTGCCATATTTCAATAGACATCAACATCCCAAAAGCCAATCTTCTAACTTCATGCAGGGCTTCATAATGTAGGTGTGCCAGTCTTCGGTGCCATAGCTCACTTTGATGATTGCTATTATGAAACAATGCTTGCAGTGGTCTTCCATTGACTCTTTATATCCCTTCAATTCTAGATCCCAAGGAGAAAATCATCCCTCATGTGAGACTCCATAGGCTAGGTGAGGACCTTCCCTCTTATGAAAGAAACTCTCATCCCTTATCTTTCAAGGCAGATATAGATACCAAGTTCTTATTTAATCCATGAAAATACATAACATCATAAAGAAGAATGGATTCCCCATAATACAAATGAAATTTAACAGAACCAAAGCCCTTCATAGGATATGTAGATTTTTCCCCAAGGATGATCTTTAGATTAGACTCCCTCTCAACCAGGTTTGAGAGGACTTCCTTGTACCCAGAGAAATGTCTAGAAACCCCACAATCTACCAACAAATTGTTGGTTTTTGTAGCATTGGATAGGTGTTCTAGTCTCTATTTGTGTCTAAGAGATTAAGGAACGTGATATATCCAAAACCTAGCAAATATTTTTCAAGATAAGCTTGTGAAATACCTTAAAATTAAATTAATTAGCCATCATTTAAATTTTTCCTGAGTCTAACTTAAGAAAACTAGTTAATTAATGGGAATTAATTAAGGAAAACTAAGAATTCTCTAGAGACTCACATGGATTGAGTCTAAGATTATCTTAGTCATTCATGAGGATTTAATCATGGTCATTGAAGATCTAACAATATATTATAAGAGAATATCGATGGGATGAGGAGAAGGCACAGGTGAGGGAGCAAGCATTCAAACAATGTAAATTTCTGAGCCCACGGTGATTTATTGAGGGAGAGAATTTGATCCAGTGGAGGAGTATTAGTGATTGAGGGGCAATAGATAATTTAGGAGGAAGACTTTAGTGATAATCACATCATTTCTAGAGGTAGTTAGTCAGAGTGTGGGAGGCAACGTCTATTTCCCAGATAAGTTGTACAAGGCTTGCGCGAAGATTCCATTGAGGAAGTTTGATTTAACTAAGCAAGGGGTCGATTCAGTTGTTGGAGACCAAGAAAATTTTCTAAAGTCCAAGAAAATCCATTCTAGTGATAAAAATATTCAAACCAAGCTATCTTGAAGTAGTTATGGGTAGTGTGAGAGGTTGCAGAAGCATTTTGTATAGCCTACATGGGGGTTTTGAAGGAGTTGATTCAAGTGGCCAGAAAAACGCTGAATTTCTTATGGAAAAGGAAAATTTCCCTCATATATTTTTTCCAGTATTTTCTCAAGAGGGTTTGGCTACTCTAGGCACCCAATTGTAATATTTTTAATTTGTTGCATAATAAAATAAACCTTGATCTGTTGCATTGGTTTTCCCTTCGGGATTTTTCTGGGGACATAAACCCAAAATAACTGTGTTAATTATGTGCATGAATTTCTCGATTCTAGTTTATATTTTCTGCAACATATTTATTTTGTTGTGAATATTTCAGTAGCGATCTATTCAATATTTGACGTTAAATTAATTAACTAAAGATAAATAAATTGCGTTAATTAGAATAATAGTTTCCAATTATTGCAGTTGTGGATTTTTTACATGTTATTAGAGTATTGTTGATCAAAATTGAAGCTCTGAGGCGAAAGACTAGTAGATCTTGCGGGTTCAAAGGGATATTTGAAGCACATGGTTGAGATCTGCGTAGTTTCTAGCCAAGGGTGTGAATTACAGAGGTAGAGGGTTTGATTTCCAAATCCAGTTCATGGTAAACTTTGAATAACCTTGGAAATTGACTTTACTGGTAGTGGTTGTTAGGAAGCAGTTCTGATGAGAATATTGTTTGATTTGTTGAGTAGATCTATCAGATCTAGTTGCAGAAGAATTGCAACAAGGCTTGCAATTAAAAATTTGCACAGGAGTGGAAGAGAAGAGCACATGGAGTGAGGATATCCTTAGAGGGGGTTTCCAGTTTCTAGTTTCTAGAAGTAGATCCATAATTTCTAGAAGTGAAAGGCCATAGAAGACTTGTCAGCTAGTGTGAGTTTCCTGGATGAGGAGCTACAATGTTGGAGAAGGATTTATGAAGGAAAGTAAGGAAAATATGCACATTTTAGTGAGGGCTGCGAGTAGCAGAAGGAAGGTTGTGTAGGAAGAAGAAGTTTTAGTCTCCATATTACTTGAGTTTCACAAATTTGGCCACAATAGGGCTCAAGAATCAAGATAGTCTTGACAGAGCCTCTAAATTTGGCGTATGGAAAGCTAGAATGGAATTCATGTTAGATGAGCATGATCTGGAGGAGTATGCAAAGAAAAATGTTATCAAACCTACAGATCCTCACCAACTGACAATATTCAAGAAAGAAATGGCTAAGGCTAAGAGGATGATCCTAGATGGGTTTTGGGATCATATTGTTCTACATGTTACTGCATTAAAAACAACAAAGGAAATGTGGGATGTTGTAGTCAAGTTGTATGAAAATCAATCAGAGAATTAGAAGATGATTATCAAGGAGAAGTTGAGGACCACCAGAATGAAGAAGGGAGAATGTGTTACACCCTACCTCACCAAAATTCAGATCTTAGAGAAGAAATTGCAGTCGTTGGAGAAAAACCATCAGATAGCGGGAAAGTCATAACAACTCCCAATGGTTTCACCAAGGAGTGGTATACTTTCGCCCAAGTAATTTCTGAACGAGATATGTTACCTGGATGGGATCGTCTATGGAGTGACTTCACTCTGGAAGAGATGAGACTCAAACATGCGAACAATTCTACCAATAGTAGCAGCAAGGGAACAAAGTGTTGTGTGTGTGTTATATTCTTTCTACACCAAGAATGTTTGGACCCTATGTTAGGTGGAAAGACCTACCTATGGTTTTGTACATGGATTTCGCACATGGTATTGGGCATGATGGTTTTCTGCCCATGGTATTTTGTAGATTCGATCAAGTGAAATATGGTTATGTTCTAATCCAGAGTTAATGGATTTGGGTTTATGGATGCTTCAGCATATATATATAATATATAATATATATATAATATATAATATATTATAATACATATATATATATATATATATTGTAACATTAAAGGAATATAATGAAAAATCAATCTGGTAGTCCTGGTTTTGGGATCTGTTGAGTCCCAAACTTACACCTTCCCTACATCCCTTTTTAGCCTTTTTCTCTAGTTACATGAACCTCTAAGCTATCAAATCACAGAATAATAGTTTAAAATGAGTATATAAATGGTTTCCTAACTATGTTTTGTGACTGCTATTTGGTTTAGATTTTTGTTCAACCAGCTGCAGAATCTGCCACTTTCCGCAGCCAGAATCAGTTTCTGCAGCCTTTTTGTTAAACTGTATGCTACAAGTGTCCATTGAAGAACTTAGCCACATGGGCAAGCCATAAAGGACGTGGACATGGAACGTGTCCCCTTGGTTTAGCCAAATCATCCATAGAAGCCCGTAGTCAAGGTCGGTCAAACGGTGGTCAACACAAGGAGTTAAGCGGTGGCACGGCTCTGTTTTCAGCACGAGGAGGATTGCGTGACAAGGTCCTGAGTTTTAGGAGGTGTATTAACACGTAGGGACTCCTCATCAACCGAATCCAACAAACCATATCTTGGATTTACTGTCCACGGCCACCATGCTGCTATAATTTTGGATTTTGTCTTTTACGTGCTTGGCTACCAGCGTAGGCCGTGTTAGTTTGTTATGTATTTACTACTATAAATAACGCATCTCCATATGCGTATAGCTAGTTAGTTGTTGTGTGAAAACTTGACTGTTGTAAGAGCCTTTGAGTCGAGACTTAGTCTCTATTTCATAATTGTTTTGCAATATATGAGAAGACACTGATTTTGCGTTCAATTTCGTGATTGGTTCTGATTGACCGAGGGTGCAGAGGTCCCCTGTACACCAAGGTCTTATATTTGATGTAAAGTTGTATGTTTTTCTTCATTTTACGCTTTTGATACCATAGATACTTGTTGTATATATTAACTTGCTCATGGTTGATGTCATTTGCCTGTTCATAAGTTATTTTATGCTTTTATTTAATTGTCAACTGATCAGTGTTTGCATTTCAGGTTCTGATAGGAAGCCCGGGCAGTACATAATTTTTTTATGACTAATGACATGATGGGATTATCTTGTCCTACTGCTGATTTGTTTTATTGGTTTTAATTTCAGCATTACTTATTTCTTAGTTTTTCTTTGTTCATTTACTTTTCTGCAAGTTAGTGATTGGACTATTCATATCATTCTTCAGTTACCAAATGATGAGGGATTGTAGAGTGAATGTGTAGCTTAATATTAGTTTTATTTCATGCAACTTAGATATCAGATCATTCAATTTGTGTATGACTACTTCCTATAGCCAGAGCGAGTCAAATGGTGAGGGGTCAAAAATGAGTTGATGTGATATGATTAGTTTACTTTGCTTTCAGTCTTTAAATTGCTTTGAGTTCAGTCTTTTCTCTTCTTTATAACAGTGGCAAGGATACTGGATTCCATAGTCATAGTTCACTGTTTTGTTAATTAAAATCTAGTCACATCTTGATTTCATCATTGTAAAGTTTGAACACCTTTGGAACACTTTGAAGTTTGGAAATTATTCATTGAATACAATTGTCCATACTTGATTACTAGAATCACCAGCTCACACACCATCTCACATTAGGAAATCAACAAGAATATAAATCCAAAAACAAACCAAAAACTAAAAACGACAAAGAAATAAGAAAATGGCTATCTTGCATAGATAGTGCACTTCACTTCAACAGTTTACGACTCCCGGATTGACAATTTATATAGCAATTTAGAACACACTAAATTGACCAAACAGGATCTAAAGAAATATTTGTGTATTTTTTTTTTGTTTATCACCATTGCATATTTTATGTTTTTAAGAATTCGTTTGCGGGTAATTTATGTACAGGGTTAAAACCTACATTTTGTGTCAGAGTTGTTTCATCTTCAAGGGGGTGAGTTTGCTACTGAGGGGTTTTTCTCAGGCCTGTGGTAGACCCTATTCAGTGGGAAATCTACGGGATCGATTCTTGCAGTGAAAGAAGATGGCGAGCAGTGGAAAGATAGAGATCGAGAAACTTAATGGTGAGAGTTTTGAGTTGTGGAAACTAAAGATGGAGGATCTGCTGGTGGATAAATATCAGTCGATTGCGGTAGATGTGGGTACTAAACCAATAAAAATGTTCAATGAAGACTGGAAGAGGTTGGATCAGAAAGAAAAGAGCACAATACAGTTGTGTATCTCAGATTCAGTATTGTTGAATGTTTTAGGGGAAGCTACGGTGAAGGATTTGTGGGACAAGTTGGGGACTTTGTACCAATCTAAGTCTCTGGTGAATAAATTGTTCCTACAGAAAAATTTGTATAACATGAGGATGAAGGATGGAGACCGGCGACAGAGAATCCAAATGCCTTTTATACTATGGTAATCTAATTGTTAATCTATTGATATTAAAAGTTCAGATGAACATATAAGTGCATCAATTTACAATGTTCTATACCAAATTCGTAGGATAGTATGGTTGTTGCAATAGGTAGCAATACAACTACCTTGTAGTTTGATGAAATAGTCTCATCCTTGTTGTCGAAGAATATGAGACGTAAAAATAAGGAGGTCCAGAATGATGATGCCTTGTCTATACGAGGACGGTCCTAGAACATAAACAAAAATAAGTCCTTAAGTGGGAGATCTAAATCTAGAGGGAGATCTAAATTTCCAGGAAAACCTATAAAGGTGTGTTGGAAATGTGGAAAGGAAGGGCACCTCAAAAGGTATTGTAGATCTAAAGCTCCTAAGAAAGGAAAGGGATCTAATGATGCTCCTTCTGCAGAGGAAAAAACCACCTCATATGGAGGTGGGGATGTGTACTTGGCTTCTTATTCAAGCACACACGTAGATCATGAGCGGCATGGTTAATTGACATAGGTGCATCCTTTCACTTCACTCCCCATAGGGAGTCATTTGGCGAGTATGAGAAATATGATAGTGGTGATGTCTTCTTAGGGGATGACAGGAAGGCTAGAATCATCAAATGCAGAAAATTCAACCTGAAGTTACAAGGTGGAAGGATTAGAACACTTACGGGTGTTCTGTATATTCCTGCATTGGCCAGAATTCTAATTTATGTGAGTAAGATCGCTGATGCAAGTGTAAAAATAGTATTCGAGAAAGATACCTAAAACATGGTTCAGGGAGCACTGATATTGATGTAGGGATTTCAGATTGGAAATATGTACAATCTTCTGGGTATCACTATTATTGATGGGTGCAATAGTTGTGTGGTTCCTGAAAGTGGAGCTCAAAATATAGTGGTATCTGGAGAAAATACTTTGCTATGGCATCAAAGTATTGGACATATTGGAGAGAAGGGTCTTCGAATACTTCATGGTAATGGAACAGTAGAATGTATGTCTAATTTCTTTTTGGATTTTGATTTCTATGAACATTGTGTATATGGGAAGAAGAATTAGGTGAGTTTCTCCTCTAGTGCCGAGAGGGTGAAAGGGATATTAGAGCTTCTGCACAATGATGTGTTTGGACATGTGTCGGTTCCATCACTGGGTAAGTCTGTGTACTATGTATCATAGATTACTTCTTGAGGAATACATGGATATATTTCCTCGGGAATAAATTTGAAGTATTTGACAGGTCTAAAGAATTTAAGGCTTTGTGGAAAACAAGACAAAGAAAAATATAAATTTGTCGAGGATAAATAATGGTGGAGAGTTTTGCAATAAGGAACTTGAATATTTTTGTAAGGAGTTTGGTATAATGCAATACAAGACTACTCCATACACACCTTAGCAAAACAAATTTGCAGAAAGAATGGATGGAGCATTGATGGAAAAGGAAAGAATCATGCTCAATGGTGTCAGGTTAGGACAGGAATTATGGGCAGAGGCAGTGGAGACTGCATGTTATCTAGTCAATAGATCACCTTTATCAGTGTTGGAGGATAAGGCTCCACAAGAGGTATGAACTAGTAAGAAGCCCTCTCTTTCGCCTATGAGGGTATTTTGTTGTGATGCATGTGTACATGTTCCAAAGGAGAAAAGAACCAAGTTGGATAGTAAATCTCAAAGGTGCATCTTTATTGGGGATAAGGATGGTTTAAAAGGTTATAAGTTTTGGAACCTAGAAACAAGGAAGCTTGTGCACAGTCACAATGTGGTGTTTAGAGAGGTGAAAGATGTTATTAAACATGAATTCCTAACAAAGGAACCTAAGAATATAGAGTTTGAGCTAAAGGAGGAAGAATCAAACTCTACAACAAAAGAGGAATTAGAAGATGAAGAGCCACGAACTCTAGTTGTGAGCAGATCAGTTCAAGAAAGAAGGTAGCCAGAAAGGTATAGCCCAACTACTTCCTCTTCAAATTTTCCTTTATCTATTACTGATGATGATCCTAGAACTGTCAGGAAGGAAATAGATTCAGAGGATGGAAAACTCTGGAAAGAGGCCATGGTCGATGAAATGGTATCTTTGGACAAAAATGAGGCTTGGGATCTAGTGGAGTTGTCGGCGGGAAGGAAACTCATTGGAAGCAAATGGGTATTTAAGAAGAAGATGAATGTAGGAAGCAAGGTGGAGAATAGAAGCTTGGTTGGTAGAAAAACATTATTCCCAGGTGTCGGGAATTGATTTTGGTGATAGTTTTTCTCTTGTTTCCAATGTAGCTTCTATTAGATTACTTTTATATGTTGTTGTTGCTTTTGATTTTGAGGTAGAACAGACGGATGTGAAGAGAAAAATAATTCATCGGGATCTAGAAGAAGAGATCTACATGAAGAAACCTAAAGGATTTGTGGTGAAGGGCAAAAAATAACTAGAATGCAGGTTAAAAAAATCTTTGTACGGGTTAAAACAATCACCAAGGACGTGGTATCAGAAATTTGATACATTTATAAGAGGACTTGGCTTCACCTGAAGCAAAGTAGGTCACTAAGTATATCTTAAATTAATTGGTGACCTTGTTATTTATTTGGTCTTGTATGTGGATGATATGTTGTTGATTAGAAATAACAAAGAAATTATCCAGGATTTGAAGACCCAATTGTCCTCCAAATTCGACATGAAAATTCTTGGTGATGAAAACTATATTTTGGGCATGGAAATAAAATGAGAACGGGAAAAGAGGAAGCTCTAGTTAAACCAGAGGAAGTATGGTGATACAATACTGTAGAGGTTTAATATCCAGGATAGTATATCGGTGAAGGTTCCTATTAATGTAGGTGTAAAGTTATTTGTTCAATAGTGTCCCAAGGCACAAGAAGAGGAAGAGGACATGTCCCGTATTCCATAGGCAAGTGTCGTAGGTATCATGATGTATGCAATGGTTTGTACTAGAACATACATTGCACATGCAATGGGAGTATTGAGTAGGTTTATGTCAAAACCAGGGAAGGAGCATTGGATAGTAGTGAAGTAGGTTTTTAGGCATTTTTGTGGTACTAGTGATTATGATATGTGTTATCAAGGAAGACCAAGATTGGACGAAGTTTTGGACATCTATGGTTTTGTTGATGTAGACTAGATTGGAGATCTAGATTAGAGAATATCTACAAGTTCATATGTGTTTAACCTATTTGGAGGTGCAGTCAGTTGGATGAGTAGGAGACAGTCTGTAGTGGCAATTTCAACTATAGAGGCATAATACATGGAAGCCGCTCATGCAAGCAAGGAAGCAGTTTTGTTACAGAGATTGTGTTCAAGTATGAGGTTAGAACAATGAGCTATAAGGATAGACTATGATAACCATAGTGAAATTTTCTTGGAAAAGAACCCTACTTATCACTCAAAGACAAACCACATTGTTGTTCAAAATCACTTTGTAAGGGATATGGTTGAGGACAAAAAGGTGTTGCTAGTAAAGGTGGACAATTTGAAGAATACTGCAGATGCATTGCCAAAGTTTGTGAGCACTGAGAAGTTCTCTTGGTGTAGAGAAACAATGGGTGTTGCAGGGTTGGACCAATGACTAAGCTCCCATGTGACCCCCTGTGTGGAAAACAAAACAACAAGTGGGGGAATGTTGGGTGTGTGTTATATTATTTCCACAATGAGAATTTTTGGAACCTATATTAGGTGGGCAGACCTACTTATGGTTTTGTACATGGATTTCACACATGGTTTTGGGCATGATGGTTTTTCTCCCATGGTATTTGGTAGATTCGGTCAAGGGAACTACGGTAATGTTCTAATACGGGTGGGGTTTATAGATTCTTCGACCTGTATGGATATGTATTGTAGACCTGAAAGGAATGTAATGAAAAATCAATCTGGTAGTCCTAATTTTGGGGTCCAGGGGCAAATCTCTGTGTATTTGTTTTGTGTTTCTCACCATTGTATATTTTATGTTTTTAAGCATTCGTTTGTAGGTAATTTCTGTACAGGGTTAAAACCTACACAAAGGAGGAGGATGAGAAAAATGTGTCCCTTCAAGGAAAGGGAAAGGCAAAGAAAGGTCCCAATTAGGGACAAGGCTCAATAGGAGGAAAGGAAAAGAATAAATATTTTTCGAAGATTAAGTTCTTTTAGTGTGGTGAGTATGGCCACTATGTCACCCAGTGTCTTGTTGTCACTACTACAACACCCTCCAAAATTTTCTCTATATTTAAATTTTGGAGCCTACTTCACAGTCATATCTATTATCGCCTTGGAAAGAAAGTGTGGTTTCAAGATATTTTATATGTTTCAAGTGTTTGTGATCATTCTTAAGTTTATTTGCATTGATTAGAACATATTTTGTGTACTTCATGGTTGTAACACATTTGTTGTTGTAAAACAACACTTTTTGGTTGCAGTTGCACACACTTCACCTATTGTACTTGGGGAATGTTTGTAAAGTTCCATTTTTATGTTTACTTATCATTGTTCAATCTTTTCTAAGTTTATTGATGATTTGGTATGTGTTTCACTTTATTTTATGTCTAAATGCATCGTGACTACCCCTTTTCCTATCTTCCATACTTAGAAAAATTTTGGTTTCAAAGCAAACCCATTAAGGAAAAGAGCACATGAGTGCACTCTAAGGCCTTCATTAGGAACCTTTCATTGTTCGAAATCACATCCTGCGCCCTCCAACAATGCATATCGCAATCCTAAAGCACCTTCCCTTTCCTTATTTTGAATTGTGCCCTTTGAAAAAGTTAAGTCTTTCTATGAGTGCACTCCTTCAACTCTATGAATTTCACCCTCCTGGAGCACATGAGCATACCCAAAAGGCCTTACTCTTCACCCTTCGACATTCCATAATTCACCATGCACCCTCTTTCCCCTTTGAGTGCATCAGTTCACTCTGAAGGCACGAAGCATCATCCTTCAGCCTTCAGATTTATGCCATGCACCCTCTTTGGTCTCTTGATCGCATGAGCACACTTTGAAGGCATCAAGCTTCACCCTTCACCCTTCAGACTTGTGCCATTCACCCTTCATGGTTTCTTGAGTGCATGAGAGCACCTCGAAGGCACAAATCTCCATCCTTCAATCTTCAAGAGTGTGCCTTGTGCACTCCTTCTCTCCCTTGAGTTCAAAATGCACTTGGGAAGCGAGACACCTTTTACTTCGTCCTTCGGAAATGTGCCTATGCCCTTCCTTGACTGTATCTCTCTCTTAGTAGAAATATTGCATGTTTAATCCCTAAATCCTCTTCCATTTATCCTTTCAGCCTTTTGAAGTGCTACCTTGTGCCTAGAAGTTCTCCTTTCTTTTCCAAGTGCACTATGAAGGCATGAATAGAAAATATACATAAATAATATTACAATATGATATGTTGAGCCTGATGGTTACTTGTCATGAGTGATTATAGTTACAGGTATTTCGAGAATAACATGGCAAGCATGCATGAGGAAGATCGGGCAAACAAGGCATCCAAATGAATCACAAAGAACAAATAACACATTGAAGACTTGAAGATCAAAGCATCCTGAAGACTCCAGAAGATTGAAGACCCTTTGGAGGGTGAATAACATCAACAATTAGAAGCTCCCTCTAGAACTAAGACACAAATGGCATCCATGTCACCATTTAATAAATTCCATGTCATCATTCACTATTAGTCCAAGTCATCAATAATAGTGATTTGTCATGTCCCTTCACATGATGATGTGGAAATTATGATGTAATCATTGTAAAAGACAAATAAGTGGAAGTCCAATATTCTTGTAGTACAAAATATCCATGGAAGTTAAAAATACATATAATACCAAGAGTCATATAATTCTAAATGTCATTTGGAAGTCAAAATGTCTTAAAATTCCGAAGGTGATTATAAGTTGGAAAGCCAAGATTCATGAAGATACGAAAGGTTATGCCACAAGTTATAAAAGGATCCTCATTTCTCATGCATAGGAATTTGCATGACATTTAACCTTGGATTCTCCCACAAGGCATTAGAGAGATAAAGTTAATAATTTTGGGCAGCAAGTAGTGGCAACAATGCTCCACTGTTGGAGCTAATTATCATTGTACTTATGTATCTGTCATAGATCTATTTTGGCACATCACTCCTGACATTCAAATCATTACAATTAGGGCTCATCAAACCCTAATTCAATTGTTACATGCCCTAGACAAGTCATCAGATTGAATTCTTCCATGAAATTTTCTTGGCTTGAAATCCTCCTGAAAAACCTCCTTGGGACACCAGCACAACCTTGGTCAGGGGTAACTACGCTGCAATGCAAGTAAGCCCATTAAGTCTTGCACTTCAGTGCACTTAGGCCCACTTACACTTGCATTGGGTGAGAATGAGCGAAATTTGCATAGGGTTCTGGGAATATTCCTTGATTCTAAATCATTCTAGAAGTATCCCAGCTCTTATCCCATCCTATGAGCTCGAATTTGGATAGGCTATGAATCAATTAACCTCTTATCCTCTCATCCCTTCCTCCATGTAAACTAACTCCAATTTTGGAAAACCATTCCATACCCTCATTTATGACAAAACCACCTCCATTTCCCTATAAATTGACCACTCATCATAGTGATCAGGAGGCTGGAATTTGAAGATTGTAGAGAAATATTGTTGGTTTGAGATTTGAGTTCATGTCAAGTAATGTTATGTTGTTGGTTTGGTGTGCTTTTGGTGTGACGAGATTTGGAACTAAAGCTAGATGAGTGACAAAGGATCTAACTACATTGGTTGTAACTCCTCCTTCTACATCAATAAAGTTGTTTATTCCTTTTCCCATATTCTTGTTCATATCTATGATACATACATGTTTCAATGTTGTCAATTCCATTTTTTATAGTAGATAGATCATGTACTTTGATCAATGTCGTCCTCTGTTTCTGATTGAAAGTACCAATTGAGTGGATTCAGTTCGAAAGGAAGCGATGGGAGAAATTCAAAGGAAATCAAGGAAGTGAAAGATCACAAGTAAGTTCCTTCATCTCATCTATCTATTATAGGAAAAGGTCAAATCACTTTCTTTTTGTTGTTTTGAGTGTAACTACCCACTTAAGGAAAATGTGTTTATCTGTAGATACAAATTCCATGTAACAATTTGGTGACCATACTGGGGAACGACTTTCATTCTTGGTAGTTTACCCTCATCATATTACATCCTAGTATACTTTACTTGACTTCATTTATCTCTTTTCAGTCATTTTGAAGTGTTTTTGGTAAAAAACGTGTGTTTAAATGTCTCTTGATTGTTCTCTCTGGCACCAGCGCAGTGTTAGTCTTGACACAGTGCATTGCAGAGCACCCTTGGCTTAGAGAAAGTGCATTGAAGCGCACTGTCCCCCACTCAGGGCTGCGCTGATCCTCCTCGAGCCAAAAAACCCACCTTTTTGCTTGATTTTTCCAAAGTTTCTTCTGATGTTGTTTGCTAAAAGATTAATGTTTTCTATGGTTCTGAAATCAATTTGAATTTCCTCTCCTAGCCCTACTTTGACCTTGATTGTTTAGTGTTTCTTAAGGGATTTCTTTATCATTATCAATTCATTGTCAAAGTCGGCTTATATCGATGAGTCGTTTTTGAAAAGGAAGTGTCGTAAAGTCTTCATTTCTTTGAAAAAGAAATTGTCGTAAAGTCTTCGTTTATTTTGAAAAGCCTTTATTGATTGTTTGTGCATTTAGTTTCTTTTATGTTCATCTAAAAATTGAAGAAATTAAAAGAAAAGCATGAATTATGCATTTAGAAATTTGTGTGCTTGTAGGAATGGTGTAGGGAAAGTTGCATTAGATTTTTTCTATGCTCTTTGTTAAAATATTATGACTGCTCTATCCCTACTAGCTACGGTTTTCATTGTTCAAATCAAATGAAAAAAATGTTTCTCATCTTAGTTGCATTATAGGAGTTTTAGAAACATCACGCGGTGAATCTGAAAGATAAAATCTTAAACAAGATTGGAAGGACCAGTTCTATACTATATATATATATATATATATTTCTTTTCTTTTTAATATATCACAATAAAATACAACTAGAAGAGGAAAAACATTGGTAATTCAGATTTATTTAGCACTGTCTAACACATCCCTAAATTTTATTTCACTGAACATATCATAAAAATTGCATATATTTAACTAAGGCCATAAAGAAATCATACAAATCATATTGCAACACATATGTACCATTCACCAGAAGACGAGGCTCCACTTGATTTGTCGTTACTTGTCTTCCCTTGTTGTCAGTCACCTCCGAGAGTGAATGACGACATACTTGATCCGAATGTGATGACCCCTTGGTTAACCTCCCAGCCTACTCCTTGGGTACTCTTTTTCCCCGCAGACCCCCAAGCTGCAATGGGGTTGTACAATGGAGGAATGCAATAGCTGGTAGAGGAGAGCACTCCTTGGCTCAAGAGTCCCCTCTCTAAAATCCCTCTACCTCACCAAACTCACTATAGTTTCGTAATCACTGCTCTAACATAGTCTCATCCATCCAAAAATAGGGTTCCCAAAAGTCCCTTCTCCCATGGCTTGCCCCTTCTTTTATAGGAGTCCTCATAAGTGACACTTGGCATGTCATGCATAATTAATTATTTTTTTATAATTCAATAGTTTTATTATTCACCCACCCATGTGTCACTCTCTCATCAAGGGTCTCCAATATTATTTACTTAAATTTTAATTTAAAACTAATATTTTCCTCACCTCAACAAGATTCATATTTCTTCTCCTAGTTGCCTCTTGATCCCCTTTTTATTCCTTAATTTGTGTTCATTACTAAAGTCAATTAATGAGTCAAGATTTGATCCCCTTAGATGGATATTCTTATGTTGGTTGTTGCCACATGTAGGTTCTCCACATTTCTCTAAAATCTAATTTATTAATCTTATTTTAATTCACCTTCCTCTTCTCTTAATTAGGTTTAACTAGTTTAAGATTAATCTTTATCCTTTCATTTATGTATCTCTTTCCCCTTTTTACCTAATTAAACTACATAATCTACCTAATATTTTCCAACATGGGGAGGGTAGAGTTTTAATATAAAATAATTTATTTCTTCCCATGATCCTCTTACCCCAAGTTTATATTTGATTTAATTACCTCGGTTTCTAACATCATTTTTCCTTGATGTAAATTTACCTAGTTTTTATTTCTTGATTATACTTATCAATTAATTTATTTTTAATGATTCCAAGGGTGTCAAGTTTGGTCGTGCCCTTCAAGAACTTCCCTTGAAATTCCAAGGGTGCCACGCCTAATAGTTTTTTTTTTGTGATGCCAAGGGTGCCAAGTTGGTCGTGCCCTTCAAGAAATTCCCTTGAAGTTCCAAGGGTGCCACACCACTTTCCCTTCAAGCATTCAGTGACTACGAGGGGAAAGTATAGGTGCAAAGTCATAGACCACTGTCATTTCTTATTTTGTCAGCTTTAGTGAGACTAATGGTGTCAGGGATCAAGGAATCCGCCTTGATGCGCGCCCCTATAAAATCCTCATGAGCGACCCAACTTTGGGACCTGCCCTCATGACATCGTGATCTTCAAGGCCGAGGTGTTTCAAATTTTCCAGCCCAAGTCACGGCGGGAGTGCTAGTGGCTGAGATCAGGGACACTATCCCACCCCTCCCATGTAGTTCCATCCACTTGTACAAACCCATCACCCATATGTGAGTCATTCGGACAAGCAACTAATTTGTGCCTACAACTACTAACATCTCATCAGAATATAGATAAACATATATAGCAAGTTTCAAAATCGAATTAGAATTTCAAAGATAAAATGATATAAATTTTCATCAAACCAGGTGTCGTCAACTCGTCATGTGCGAGTGCCTCTAGTGGTTTCCTTCCATACTCAATAATAATCAGTAACAAGGTTTCTCAGTGTTAGTTATTGTCATAATAGCATTATTACCATTACTTGGTAATTCACATCATTGTTCATTGTGAACCAGAACTAATGCAAGTGGGTAACATAGGGGACACATCCATCATGGCTATCATCATCATAACATCAATGGAAGCATACATATTCATCAAAGCTATCAACATCATAACATCAAATAGATAACAAACATAACCATTTATGCCACAATCATCATAATATCAATAGAGAACATGCATAATCATTAATGTTATCTTCATCATAATATCAATGGAGATCATACATAAACATCACAACCACTAATATCAAAACCAATAAATAGAGTCATGTGTCCAGATCCTCAACCTGAGGTCCTCAAATAATAAAGTGTGGGCCTTAGGGCTAAATAAATGTCAATCTCATATCATTGTCAGTCAACTAGAGTGGGGCACTACATACACCCCCTCTTAATAATAGACTTTCTCTTGAAGTCCATGGAATAGGTAATTAAAAATGGTGACGCATCTCCTCGACGTCCTCACAATTAGCTAAACTAGGACTATAATCATCCCACTAGATCTTAACTCGGTCCACTAACCATCATCTAATCTGCAAAGTTCGTTGGTCCAGTATGCGAAATTGGTTCGGCCATTACTATTCCCTTGACTGAAACCTGCAAATGACCAAACTCAATAACATGTGAAGGATCTGAAATGTAATGACACACAACATAGATATGAAACACATCATGCATACGTGCTAAATATGGAGGTAAGGCAAGCCTATATTCCACCAACCCTTTCCTTTCTCAGATTTCAAAAGGTCCCACAAACCGTGGAGACAATTTTTCTCCCATTCCAAATCTTATAGAGCTTATTTTGGGTCCTTACTCTCAAGAACACCCTATCTCCCAATTCATAACTTCAGTCTACCCGATGAGCATCACATAGATCTTTTGTCGATCTTGCGCTTCCTTTAGCCTCCTTCTAATCATAATCATTTGTTCTTCCATCTCTTGCACCATTTCTGGTCCTATTAATACTCGGTCCTCTAGTTGGTCCCAACTGAGAGGTCTTCTGCAAGGTCTTCTGTATAAGAACTCAAAAGGCGTCATCTTGATGAACTCTGATAACTATTATTGTAAGAGAATTCCACGAGGGGTAAAACATCCTCCCATCTCTTTTGTTGGTCCATCACATACATATGAAGCATGTCTTCGAGGATTTGATTAGTCCTCTCTCTCTACCCATCTATCACAGGGTGATAAGCAGTGATGAAGTTCAACTGGGTTCCCAAGGCTTCTTGGAAACTAGTCCAAAACCTTCCTATAAACACTACTCCCCTAACATATATGATCTTCCTAGGCACTCCATGCAATCTCATAATCTCATCAATAAAAACTCTAGCTATTTCTGGTGCCTTATATGTAGTCTTAACTGGTATGGAATGGGTGCTCTTGGTCAATGTGTCCACCACTACAAATATGGAATCATGTCTTCTTGAGGTTATTGGTAGTCCCATAATGAAGTCCATTGATATAACTTCCCATTTAGATTTTTGTATCTCATGGGGTTGCAATAATCATGCTGGATGTCTGTGTTCAGCTTTTACTCATTGACACTCTAAGCATCTTGGTACCAAGTTTGCGATGTCCTTCTTCATACTTTCCAAAAGAAGAGTCGTTTCACGTCCACACTCATCTTTTTAACACCAAGGTGTGCCATGTATATTGTGCGATGTGCTTCATTCAATATTAACTAGAATATATCTTCATTCGGTGGTACATATATCCTTCCTCGAAATCGTAGTAGCCTGTTGTTATCAAGGGAGTATTCTTCATATTTTGGGACCCTCATTTCATCCTCCCTCAAAGTTTTTCTAATGTCCTAGTACCAGGTGTCTTTAAGCAGTTTCTCCCTCAAATTTTTCTTTAAGGGAATCACTGAAAATATCCAAGGCCTCCTACTTAAAGCATCAACCACCCTATTTACGTTCCTTTTATGTAAGTGATATCAAAATCATATTCACTAATTAGCTCAAACTATCGTCGTTGTCTTGCATTTAAGTGGTCTTGAGTGAATATGTGCTATAGCCCACAATGGTCAGTCCTAAGATTAAACTTCTTTCCTAGAAGGCAGTGTCTCCAAATCTTTAGTGCATAAACAATTGCTACCATTTCTAGATCATGGGTTGCCTAGTTTTCTTTGAGGGTTCTAAGTTTCCTTAACGCATAAGCTATTACTCTTCCTTCTTCTTAACGAAAATCACAAGGGCTCCCCATTGAGATATGCTAGGTCGTATGAACCCCAAGTCCAACAATTCCTTTAATTGAATATATATCAGTACTACATATCACTACAAGTCAATGGGTTCATCCATCAAGGGACAATGGTCACGTGGAAGGGGAGATCAATGCACTAGACTCTAGAGCTCATCTCACTCTTTGTTGGCATAAAAAGATAATCAAACCCAACCATTAGACATACCCTTATCAAAATTCCCTTAGGTAAGAGTGAGATCTAGCTTGGTGCCATAGTTGGCTCAATGGTTGAGGACATCTTGAAGTAGACAATATTTTCAAAGATTTTGGGAGACAGTACACTATTCTATACTAGAATTGGGTGAGATCATTTCTAAACTCCAATCCCACTCTCTTCTCCAAGGTGAATATCTGACTTAGAGGAGGTTGTGATTTGCAGTCCGACATTTGGAAGGTAAACAATGCCAAGGAAACCCCTACTACAACTACCAATTGCAAAACTTATTCAAAAATATCTCTCTTTTTCTTTTTTTTTTCTTTTTTTTTACACAAATAAAAATACAATAATAATAAATTCCTAGTTCTATCTTCTAGTATACTCCAAGATAGTTTACCCCTTATTTTTTTTACAATAATATCACGAGGGTATTGGAAACATTTTGTAGACCTATAGTTTGCTACTGCCATATTCACAACAAATGAGGAAAAATCCATGAAGGACTTATTCAATGTAAGTTCTTTTGACCAAGAACCCCTTTATTTATTACATACTTAATTACATATCATATCACTATTATTTTTTTTTAGCAAAGACACATTCTACCCTAAAGTTATAAGAGTAAAATGTAGATAATTAAAAACATAAATCCAACTATTATGTTTTAGTTAAACACGAGTCTGGGAAAAGCGGAAACAGAGAATGTGTGCCTAAACGTACTTCATATATTTGATTTGAATATAAGAATAAGTCTCGTATAATATGAATGTCTGACAAAGTGGCATATCGATTCAAGAAGTTAAAAGAAACCCCTCATACCACATTAACTTTGAAAGAAATTTAAGAGATGTAAACAAATTAGAAACTCATAACTGTAAGGAAAAACAATGCTAATTTTCAGTTGTTAAACAAGAAAACATGCTCAGTTATTTTTTCATATTTAAATAATAACACAATGAAATTTCAATTTGTTTTGGGGAAATGGTAACACAATAATCGAACATAACATTTGATTAATATTCTCAAACAACCATTGCTAAAAATAGTGATAAGCCTAACACCGAATTGAATTGACATGTTGTGCACACTATGCTCTTCTCTCCTCAGTGGCTTGGTACTCGGCATTTGGCACCTGGTCGTTGACTTGGACTGAGACTTGTGGCTTAATGAATCATGGCTCGTGCCCAGATTTGAAGATTAGTGCTTGGGGGTATTTTACCCCAACGCTGATGGAACAGGGGCTCCCATATTTCATCACTCTGACATTTCATTCTCAAATTTTTGCATGTTTGAGATAATCGGCATAGAGACTTTGAGGACAGCCAGTGGAAAATACTTTCGTGTATGAGATCGGAAAGGTTCAGCAGTGACAAAGGTGGCTCATCTTCTACACTTTTCACCTACCTGTTTAATTTACTCCTCAACAACATATTTTTTACTGCTTTGGCATGAGAAGTCCCTAATTTTCCAAAAATGCCTTGGATAGTTGGGCTGAGAAGATCATTCGAAGGGGAAAAATGGAGACATTAATTGTCAAAGTGGGCGATCAAAACAAGGGAGAAGAAATTTCAGTCCTTTCTTCTAAGGTCCTGTCAATAAAACAAAGTAGTAAACACTGCAAGCTATAATTCCAAGAATTGACAAATCCAGAAAAGCAAGCAACCTATTCAACACCAACACAAAGATAGAAGGTTTTGTATCATTAAATTATGAAATATCTATAGAATGCCTTTACCGTCAAATAAAGGCATTTATGTCTTCATTTGGGGACCAACGCAAACAATGCAATAGTTGTTTAAGCATTCATGTGTGTGAGTTTACTTGATGGTCATGTAATACTACCCAAACATTTTGTAGATTTCCTTTATCCGCACTTGATGGTCAAATAATACTACTCAAACATTTTGCTGATTTCCTCTATCCACACTTTAGATTTAAAGGAAAATCTAAATCAGGACTGGGGTTAGGTTACTGAGATTAAATAAAAAATAAGATTCTCTGTTATTTTTAATGTAAAAACAACGTCTGAACTCGAGTTTGGTTACTGAGTTGCAACAAAAAGGAACTTCTGCCACAACTTTATAAATTTTGGACGTCAAACAAGCTAAACAAAATTTAAATAAAATCCAACTTGTCATGCATTTAAGAATTAGAATTTAATTGAAAGAAATTTATGACTCAGGTTTAAAATAATTTTAAACAAAGTCCAATTCCTAATGGATTTAGGAATTATAAATCAACTGCCAGGGATTTATGCCAAAGGCTTTAAAAAAATTACCATTAAGCATGAGAAATCTGAATGAAATTTAAATAAATTTCTATTTGTTATGCATTCAAGACTTAAAATTCAACTCTGGCTCAAGGAAATTAGTCAAAAATTGGAAAAGCTCTAAAATAGGCAATTCAGAGACTATGAATCCACAACTTCGCACTTTAATATCATTGAAGTTAACAAACATCAAGCGTTTTGTTTAGTCTTATCAAGTCATTAATTTGCAATTAAATATCCGAGAAAAATATTAATTTGCACCTAAAACATCGAAGGGGATTTGTTAAAAATTTGGGAGAAAGCTTTCCCTTTACTGAATTTAACAGTAATTTAAAAGCTCACATCTTTGAACATCCAGTGCAAGATTTACCAGAAAAATAGTCATTTGAACTCTGAATCCTGTCAAATTCCCATCCCTTTTGATGTACAGAACAAGAATAATGCAAAATATTTCAAATTTCACAAAAAAAATTAAGAAATCAATAAGATTGCATAATTTTGAACTTCAACATAAAATAGCTAGTTGAACAAAAACTCACTCATAACTATCGAATTTGATCCCTTTGCGTACAAAGGTCAATGATAGTAAAAACTATTTCATATTTCACTAAAAAATTCACATTCAAACTCAATAAAAAGGCCAAATTTTCAACTTCATCATCAAAAGCCATTTGAAGAAAAATCACTCAGAATTCTATCAAATTTCAATCCATTTGCATTCGGAGGTCAACAATGAGACTAAATATTCAAATTTCATCTAAATTTTACATTGAAACTCACTAAAAACACATATTTTCGACTTCACAGAGCGCAACCGTAGAGCAAAGCAGTTGTAATGCTATGAAAACATTTCCAGAGTTTTCCAAACCCCGCGTTAAAGTACGGAATACGCACTTCCTTCAGTGCCATGCTTATCGATATATACAATTATTTATCAAAAATTTTCTCAAGCAGTATTCATAAATGCAATTTTTTTTTTCTTCAAGGCATATATCTAGGCATAACAATAAAAAATAGAATGGAATGACTCTTAATTCCACTCTTCATAGGATATGCGTACTAAACTATGTTACATATACAATTATTCATTTATTCTCTTCTCAGTAGTGTAAACCTGTGTTGTGTCCACAGAGATCTGGTTATAACAAGCAAGAACCCAATGGATTGACTCTTCACGGTATTTGCATTGTAATATATGTTAAAGTTGTCAATCTCCTCCCTGTGTTCTAATGTTATCCGCATGAAGGGTTCAAGGTTACAGGTTCAAATTAGGGTGGAAAATTTGAAATATTTCACACTGAGGAAAGCGTGTTGGTGCAAGAGGAATGAGACAAAGAGATCTCATCATCAGACTATGCTTTAAAAAAACCGTTCGGAATGTTCCTTCTAACACCTGACTACTCAGATGAAGGTTTAAACTCTGAACTTTGAGGGTCGTCCGTAACTGTATAACTCTTGCTATTAGCCTCGATTTAGAGACAACAAACACGCAAACAAAGAGAAAAAAGAAATAAAACGCGTAACGCTCACCAATAGTCTCTATTTCGACATGAAAAGGAAGAAAACAAGCATCGAGCAAGAAAAATCTTTATTCACCAAGAAAATTATTTGTGGAAGTTGAGGCAAGGAGCGTAAAATAATATATAAACGATATCATATCTAAATCAGCCTCTGATTTGTGGCTAAGAGCCCTGCACATCAAAATTTAAATTCTACTCTGCCACCGGGAGATCAAAAACATACTTACGACTTAAAACAACATCTTATTTATCAAAGTACAGGCGCGAAAAAAAAAAAAAAAAAAAAAAAAAAAAAAAACACAAAAACAAAAAACAAAAAACACAAAACAAAAAACAAAACAAAAAACAAAAAACAAAAACAAAAAAACGAAAACCTCAAGCAACGAAGCGAAGGAAAGAAAACAAGAAACGAGAATAAAAGACTATCGATTTTGAAAAGAAAAAAAGAAAAGAAAAGAAAACCGTACAGTTTCATATGCGATTCTAAGTTGGCCTCAGATACCACTGTTGAGCTCCAAATCATATCTAACAAACTAGTCATGCATGCATGGGCCCATAGGTCTCAAGGGTTCAACTTGGCTCTGATACCAAGTGTAAGGACAAGTTCTATACTATATATATATTTTTTTCTTTTTAATATATCACAAGAAAATACAACCAGAAGAGGAAAAACATTGGGAATTCAGATTTATTCAACACTGTCTAACACATCCCTAAATTTTATTTCACTGAACATATCATAAAAATTACATATATTTAACTAAGGCCATAAATAAATCATACAAATCATATTGCAACACATATGTACCATTCACCAGAAGACGAGACTCCATTTGATTTTCTGTTACCTGTCTTCCCTTGTTGTCGGTCACCTCCGAGAGTGAATGACAACTTACTTGATCCGAATGTGATGACCCACCGGTTAAACTCCGGGCCTACTCCTTGGGTACTCTTCTTCCCCGCGGACTTCCGAGCTGCAATGGGGTTTTACAATGGAGGAATGCAATAGCTGGTAGAGGAGAGAACTCCTTGGCTCAAGAGTCCCCTCTCTAAAATCCTCTACCTCACCAAACTCACTACAGTTTCGTAATCACTGCTCTAACATAATCTCATCCATCCAACAATAGGGTTCCCAAAAGTCCCTTCTCCCATGGCTTGCCCCGTCTTTTAAAGGAGTCCTCATAGATGACACTTGGCATGTCATGCATAATTAATTATTTTTTTATAATTCAATAGTTTGATTATTCACCCACCCATGTGTCACTCTCTCATCAAGGGTCTCCAAAATTATTTACTTAAATTTTAATTTAAAACTAATATTTTCTTCACCTCAACAAGATTCCTATTTCTTCTCCTAGCTGCCTCTTGATCCCCTTTTTATTCCTTAATTTGTGTTCATTACTAAAGTTAATTAATGAGTCAAGATTTGATCCCCTATCTACTCCCTAATTTAACTCAAGTTATCTCTTAGATAGATATTATTATGTTGGTTGTTGTCACATGTAGGTTCTCTACATTTCTCTAAAATTTAATTTATTAATATTATTTTAATTCACCTTCCTCTTCTCTTAATTAAGTTTAACTAGTTTAGGATTAATATTTATCCTTACATTTATGTCCCTCCTTCCCCTTTTTACCTAATTAAACTACATAATCTACCTAATATTTTCCAACATGAGGAGGGTAGAGTTTTAGGATAAAATATTTTATTTCTTCCCATGATCCTCTTACCACAAGTTTATTTTTGATTTAATTATCTCGGTTTCTAACATCATTTTCCCTTGATGTAAATTTCCCTAGTTTTCATTTCTTGATTATATTTATCAATTAATTTATTTTTAATCATTCCAAGGGTGTCAAGTTTGGTCATGCCCTTCAAGAACTTCCCTTGAAGTTCCAAGGGTGCCACGCCTAATAGTTTTTTTTGTGATGCCAATGGTGCCAAGTTGGTCGTGCCCTTCAAGAAATTCCCTTGAAGTTCCAAGGGTGCCACACCACTTGCCCTTCAAGCATTCAGTGACTACGAGGGGAAAGTATAGGTGCAACGTCATAGACCACTATCATCTCTTATGTTGCCAGATATAGTGAGACTAATGGTGTTGGGGATCAAGGAATCCGCCTTGATGTGCGCCCTCCAGTAAAATCCTCATAAGTGACCCAACTTTGGGACTTTTCCTCATGACATTGTGATCTTCAAGGCGAAGGTGTTTGAACCTTTCCAACCCAAGTCACGACGGGAGTGCTAGTGGGTGAGATCGGGGACACTGTCCCATCCCTCCCATGTAGTTTCATCCACTTGTACAACCCCATCACCTATATGTGAGTCATTCGACCAAGCAACTAATATGCGCCTGCAACTACTAACATCTCATCAGAATATAGATAAACATATATAGTAGGTTTCAAAATCGACTTAGAATTTCAAAAATAAAATAATATAAATTTTCATCAAACCAGGTGTTGTCAACTCGTCATATGCGAGTGCCTCTAGTGGTTTCATGCCATACTCAATAATAATCAGTAACAAGGTTTCTCAGTGTTATTTATTGTCATAATAGCATTATTACCATCACCTGGTCATTCATATCATTTTTCATTGTGACCCAGAACTAATGCAAGTGGGTAACATAGGGGACAAATCCATCATGGCTATCATCATCATAACATCAATGGAAATGTACATATTCATCAAAGCTATCAACATCATAACATCAAATAGATAACAAACATTACCATTTATGCCACAATCATCATAACATCAATAGAGAACATGCATAACCATTAATGTTATCTTCATCATAATATCAATGGAGATCATATATAAACATCACAACCACTAATATCACAACCAATAAATAGAGTCATGTGTCTGGATCCTCAACCTGAGGTCATGAAATAATAAAGTGTGGGCCTTAGGGCTAAATAAATATTAATCTCATATCACTGTCAATCAACTAGAGCGAGGCACTACAAAGATCAACTTAGAAGTTATCTCAATTAACCTAACAGAGCATTGTAACTTAACGCATAACATTTAGAGGTTCTATGCTAAAGACGTGTTGCGGAATCATTAAACATAGCAGCTATCACTAATTGTTTGCGATACATTTTGAGTGTGATACCTCATTCCACGTACGTAAGTATATCGTAGCTCATCCACGTACTTTCGGGTATATAGGGAAATGTTATAGTACGTAAAGTATAAAGGAATGCTCTCATTATGCAATTTCGCATTAGACAACGGTAACACAGATTGGGCCTCCACGTACTTTCAAGTATATATGGGAGGACTACATTAGGTTTCTATCCATCCTTAGGTAACCGAGCCAGCCGCCTTGTACACTTTGATACACCAAACATAGCATTCGGGGAGATTGCATGCACATATGTTAAGTCCTTGATTTACTGAGGCAATATATTGCAGTTCACAGTTGCTTGGTAGCTTACCCTGTCGTTCACGGAGGATAGCGATTAAACTTCCTTTATTGCCTGAAGCTACACCTAGTCGATCAAAGTGGTCTCATTTAACTGAGTCCAGTACATCACAAACTTCTAGTTCTTCATTTGATTTACCAGAGTCACCTATATTGGTATGTGCTACGATTCCATTTACTCCTACAGTTACTGGTTCATCTGCTACTGAAGTGGAACCTTTACAACTACCTGAGGACACTAAAAGTGAACTTAGTGAAACGGTAACTGAAGTTGTCCAACAAGAATTTGATCCTCAACCCAAATTTGTTCAACAAGAAAATACTTATGAACTTGAATCTATTCAACCAAAAGTTAATCATGAACCTATTACAGTTCAACCAGAAGTTACTTCTGAACCAAAAATTATTCATGAAATTCATCTTGAATTACCATAACACTTGGATCTTGAATTTGAACAATTAGAAGTTGTTCCCGTACCTGAAGATGATCAGCCAGTTTATCCTCAGACATCTATAACTGTTGAGACTTCTCCTTTACCATAGAGTCAAATACCGAAAATCTATTAACACCTGACGGAGAAATCCTTCCACCTAGTTTGATTTATGTTGAAGAGGAATCTAAAGAATCTCCACCCAGAACTCCAACTCATTTTGGTCTAGGGATTTATCTTTATGCTTCTTATCCTGAGTTATATGATCCTTTTAATCCTGTTTACTTTCAAACTCTCGTAGATTCATTAGGACATTTATTGGGTCATTTGACTATGGCTGAACCAACATCCCAGACTGTATCATTTGTTACATCTGCGGCAGAATCTATTGTCACTACTTCTTCAATGTTTACCACAACATCTGATTCACATCTGTATGGTGTTATGCCCGTCCCACTGGGTTACCAATCATTATTTGGAACTCACTTAGGTGTTTCTTCAAGTCCATGGTCTTCACCCATGCCCTCCACTAGAATTTTACCTTGTTCTTCACTCACAGATACTGAACATTTTGATCCATCAAGTCAATATCACGTTGGTTCATCTGGTTACCATCCAATGTATCCACTTTACAATGGATTGCCTCTGTTAGGACCCTACATTTTACCTTTTTTATCACATATTTTGCTATCATTTCACCCTTTTTCAATCCATATTTAAAGTCCATGTTATTACTTTAATCCATTTTTCCGAAGATATACAATACTTCTTCTCATTACTATATGTTTAATTTATTTTACATAAAATTTTACATTACCTTCATAATTAATCGTTGATCGGATAATTGTTGAAACAATTTTATCATTGCGGTCTACGTTGCTGAAACAATTTGAAGACTGCAGATTTATCATTATAGTTTATGTTGCTGAAATAGTTAGAACAATGCGTAAATCCCGTTGCTGAAACAACCCGTGATTTTCATTTTAGATTCGGCAACAACAAGAGGAGATCATTAAAGGAGCTGTTACACTGGCCGTAACAACTACATTCCAAAGTCGGCATTGTCACAACCATTGTAATAGCATTTTGTTAATGGAAGAACCAATTATCCTATTTTAAGCATATCGGGTTAAAGATAAGATTTATAATGTAATCAATTGTAACATATGTCTTCTCTTTAAAAAGAGGAGACATCAACATTAGAGGGACTACGGACAGACCGTAGGAAGGTCTAGCTGAAAGTAAAGGGACTTGAATCTTTTGTAATATGATACATTGACGGATGAATAAAATATTGTTCTGAGCATTCCTTTTTAGTTATTTTTTCTGGGGAATCTTATGAGAAGGAAAGGGCCCACCTACATCACAAGATTCACCCAATGATTCATGTTGTGTGTTAAGTGTTATTTTCCATTCATACCTTGTTAAATTCTGTTTACTGAATTTGCTTATGTTTTATTGGAACTCTGTACTTATTGTTGAAACTCTGTTTTTCAATTAATTATTGCATTGTTTTCATTAATTCATTCATAGCTAATCAGTGAGTATTTTAATTGGTATTTGGGTTTACAGAGTGAGTTTGTGAAGCATAGTAATCAGAAACAGGTGTTGAAGGTTCCTGCTTGGGGAATAGTGTCATGTTCTCTGTTATAACATAACTAGTTTTTTTCTCTACAGATTGATTTCTTTTCCTAGATTGTTCTTTTTAATGTAATCAAGGATTCTTTGATAATTTTCTGCAATAGAGAGATTGTTCTTGCTGTAACTCAGAGTAGAGCTTCAGTTTGTTGAAAGCAAGGTGTGATTAGTGTAATTTTTACTACAACTTTTCATTGCTTTTGGGATTGACCATATGCAGTGTGTGGTTGCCTTTGAAATAAACAAACTTCCCTGGGTTGACAATTCATGTAGCACTTGGTTGTTTGAATTAATAAGCAATTAAAGTGACCAACATTTTGGTGCCATTGCTGGGAAAGGAAATCGTAGATTTCAAAAGAATTAATGTTTTTCTTTCAGATGTGCAAGGTGCATGAGAGGATGCAATAAAACTAACCCTACAGGTGGAAAGGGCAAAGGAAGAGAAGGAAGAAAGACCTTTATTGATGAGATTATATCAAAAGCTGAAACTTCTCAGAGGCTAAGCTCTTGAAAGCCAAAGACTCAGCATTCTCTTCAAACAAACTACGAAACAGAGGAAGTTGTGGACCCTGAAAAGGTTGAGGAAACAGTAGAAGATATTGAGGAACCAGTAGAAGACATTGAGGAACCAGTCGAAGACATTGAGGAGCCAACAGAAAACATTGAAAATAGTGCAAGTGCAGTAGGAGAACAACCAATGGAAGGGAACAATGAAGGATTCTTTGGTGAAGGATAGGTAGGAGGAGAAGGAAGAGATGAGAATTCTCTCTACCTTGGGATTTCCCATTGGTGATCTTTCCAGAGGAGCAACTCCCATGAAGAATATCCCACTTTTGGCCTTACCTAACTTCCATGGTTTATCTTCTGAAGATCCTGATGAGTTTCTTTTTGAGTTTGATATATTATGCAGAAGCTATGATTATGTTACTAATGCTCAGAAACTGAAACTATTTCTAGTAACACTAAAAGGAAATGCACTAAGATGATTCATGAGTCTGGGAGGCCATGTAATCACAACATGGGAACAAATGAAATAGAAGTTTTTGACCAAATATCAATACTACTATCGGATGAGAGAAAAAAGGGAGGAACTATTTAATATGGTACAAAAGGAGGACGAAAATCTGGAGGACTTTGTGGAAAGGCTACAATATAATCTGCAGAGATCCACCATCCCGATGTAAGTAAAGATATTCTTAAAACAATATTATTGAAAGGGGTAAGGGATGATTGTCTAGACATGCTAAATATGCTTGGTAAAGGGGACATATCTAAAGAATCATATGATGAAATTGTTAACCTCTGCAAAAGATGTTCAAGAGGAGCTACAAGGAAAAGATCAAACATCAGGGATAATACATATTCATGAGTTCAAAAATCAGTCAGTGGAGGAGCAACAAGAGCTGAAATAGGAAATTTACTTGAGGAATTTAAAATGAAATGTTAAGTTCTTTTGCTTCATAGATTGACACCTTGCAGGTTGAGAAGAAACAAGCAGAAGCAGAAGCTGCTTTGGCTATCTTCTGTCCCAAATGCAGAGATAAACACCCACTAGGAGAATGCCCATTTGACAAAGTTCCAATTTAAACCCATTGTGAGAAGGGCCATGAAACACAACAATGCACTTCTTTACCAGGAATAAAAGCAGCATTGCAATGAACCAAAGAAGAAGTTGAAGCAATCTATCTACTGACCTAGAGAAGGAAATGGCAACCACAAGGACAAGATATGAACTCTAATATGCCATTTACATCTTCTAATCGTTGGAATAATTATCCTTCTTTTAATCAAGCAAAATACCCACCTTTTAACCATATGCAATACCCGCCCTTCAATCAAATGAATTACCCACACATGCAACAAACAAACCCTCCCTTCGTAGACCCAGCAATGTGGACTCCTTGGCCTCCACAACAACAATCTTACTTTAATCAATGGAATCCAAACTGGAGAGGTCAAAAACTCCTGTTTCCAAATCAATTTCCTCAGTTTGAGCAACCACTCCCTCTACCATTAGGTGCTCCACCAAATAATCAAATGATGAGACCCTGGCTTCCTGTACAACCAAACCCTAACCCCAATAATAAAGTTGTGCAAGTCATTGATATTCAACCTATACTTTCGGTTTTCCCTGCGTAGTGTAATGATATTCATTTACGATCTGGGAAAATAGTCGAACCCATTATTGATGATATTACCTCTTCCAATTCTGATAAAGAAGAGATAGAGAAAAATAATTTATGAAAGTAGGTACAACCACCCTCTAATAAGGGTGTTGAAATAGCAGAACCACCATTCCCTGAGCGTTTAGTTTTGACTAAAATGCTTGAGCCACCTGCTTTCAATATTTTAGGGGAATTATAGAATATTTATGTTAAAATTCCACTCTTACAAGAACTTAGAGATGTACCAATTTATTTGAGAGCTATGAGAGATATTTGTATTAAAAACCCGGTAGGAAAGCTAAAGATCCCCTTACAGTTCATGTTATGGGTGATCTATCTGCCTTAATGTCTGGTAAAGCCCCTCCTATTAAATATGGTGATCCCGGCCATCCTACGGTTATAGTACAAATCGGAAAAACTATCATTTCACGAGTTCTGGTAGATTTAGGTGCTGCTATAAATATTATGACTCTTGAAACTTCACAACTGTTACAACTAAAGAATGTGATGAGAGAGACAGAACCATTCTGAGTTAGCTAACCGTTCTACAATCAAACCAGAAGGAGTCATTGAAGACCTAATCATCTCAGTTGAATCCTGGAATTACCCAGCCGACTTTGTGGTAAGACTAAAACAAAGTTGGGGGGACATCCTCTAATTCTGGGAAGGCCCTGGTTGGCTGCAGTTGATGCCTTTATCAGCTGTAGATCTGGTTCAATGACAATTTCTAATGGATGTGAAACCAAGTAGCTTACTCTCTACCCTCATGCCACACCCATGATTAATAATGATAATTCTTTATGGTTGGACTATGATGATAATGCTACTCAACCTATTTTGACTATCAGACAAGCTTTAAGTCTTAAAGATACCACGGAGGATGAATTAATTAGTAATTTTATTTGTGAACCCTCCTCGGTCACTTTTGAAAAACGTAACCAGTTGACTGCAATTTTGAAATCTGATACCCTGGAAAAGCTTAAATCTGAAGATCTACCTCAAACATCAACTACCATCTCCTTTAAAAGCATAACAGTAGAAATCAAACCTGGCAAGATATTGAACATAAACCCCAATTTAACAGATGCTGAAACACAACAACTAATGAAGTTACTTCGTGAAAACAAGGAAGCATTCGCATGGGACTATACATATATGAAGGGAATCTCCCCTGAATTATGTACTGATCGCATCTATATCAAGTAAGGTTTCCGACCAATCTGTCAACCCCAGCGACTAATGAATCCCAATTTGAGGGAAATTGTTAAAGAAGAACTTCAAAAATTGCTTAATGCAGAGTTATATATCCCATA
The DNA here is from genome assembly GCA_000404065.3 of Pinus taeda. Taxonomy (NCBI): domain Eukaryota; kingdom Viridiplantae; phylum Streptophyta; class Pinopsida; order Pinales; family Pinaceae; genus Pinus; species Pinus taeda. The sequence goes on from APFE030894996.1 coordinate 94,661, forward strand.
TCTGACAGTGAATGGGTTTCTCCATTGGTAATAGTACCTAAGAAAAATAGGAAATGGAGAGTGTGTGTAGATTATAGAGCCTTAAATAAATCCACTCAAAAGGATCACTTTCCCTTGTCATTCATTGATCAGGGGTTAGATAGTTTGTCAGGGAAGAAATTATTCTCATTTTTAGATGGTTTTAGTGGATATAATTAAATCAAAATTGCACCCCAAGACCAAGATAAGACCACTTTTACTAGTCCCTGGGGAACTTTTTCCTATAGAGTTCTCCCATTTGGACTATGTAATGCACTAGCAACCTTTCAAAGAGCAATGATAGGAATCTTTTCTGATATGCTTAATGACTCTATGGAGATATCTATGGATGATTTCACCCCTTATGGTGTGTATTTTGAGGATGCATTACAAAACCTTGGGAAAGTACTTAAACGTAGTGTACAAGCTCACATTTCCTTAAGTACTCAAAAATGTCATACGATGATGAATGAAGGAATTGTACTTGGACACTTTATTTCATTTCAAGGAATTCAGGTACATCCATCCAAAATACATGTAATTCAGAACCTTCCTATTCTTAGAACACAAACTGATGTGAGAAGTTTTTTAGGACATGTAGGATACTACGGAAGATTTATCAAAAAAATTTCTAAAATAGCTTCTCCTCTATTTGTGTTACTTATGAAAAATGTTGAATTCAAGTGGACTGATCTTTACCAAAAAGCATTTGATGAACTCAAGCATCAGTTATCTATAGCTCCTATTTTAAGGGGACCTGATTGGGCACTTCCCTTCCATATATCCTCTGATGCTTTGGATACTGCAATTGGAGCTATCTTGGGACAAGAGGAAAACCATCTTCCTTATGCTATCTATTTCATTAGTAAGAATATGACTCCTGCTGAGATTAATTACACAGTTATTGAAAAGGAATTTTTAGCAGTCATTTATGCTATTAATAAATTTCGACATTACATTACTGGGTACTCTACTTTTGTCCATACTAACCACTCGGCTATTAAGTATTTAATGAATAAATCTGTCACAAATGCTCGAGTCACCAGGTGGTTATTGTTATTACAAGAGTTTGATATTACAATTGTAGATCAACCAGGTAAAGAAAATGTAGTTGTTGATTTCCTTTCTCGATTAAAAGCTGACGATAATACTCCAGTAGATGATTCCTTTCCTGATGAATATTTATTTGTAGTATCTGCTCACTCACTTTGGTATGCAGACATTGCCAATTACCTAGTTGCAGGAAAGTTACCATCACACCTATCACATCGGGAGAAAAAAAAGATCATTCAACAAAGTGCTCGGTATAGCTGGATAAATGGGTGTCTTTTCTACATAGGATTTGATCATGAAATCCAAAGATGCATTAGAGAAGATGAGGTTTATGATATATTGAAGGCTTTTCATGATGGCCCTTGCGGAGGGCATTTTGCTGATAAGAGAATGGCACATAAAATTCTTAGGATGGGTTATGATTGGCCCTCACTCTTCAAGGATGCAAAGAAATATGTTCGGGCCTGCGATAGCTGTCAGAGAATGGGTCAACCTAATCATAGAGATGAAATGCCATTGAATCCCCAAGTAATACTTGAACCCTTTGAAAGATGGGCTCTAGACTTCATAGGGCCCATTAATCCTCCATCCAATCAAAGAGTTTACATATTGGTTTGTACATATTATATGACTAAATGGGTGGAGGCTAAGGCACTCATTAGAGCTACTAAAGAATTTGTTTTAGCCTTTTTATTTGAAGAAATCTTTGTTAGATTTGGAGTTCCCAGAGAGCTAGTTATAGATGGTGGACCTCCTTTCAATTCTCATGGTTTTAAAACCAGCCTTCAAAAATATCATATTCATCATAGAATGACTATACCATACCACCCCCAAGCCAATGGATAGGTGGAGAGTACAAACAAAGTTATAGAAACCATTCTAACAAACATAGTGAAGGAAAACAGGAAGGATTGGTCTCAAAGGCTCCCTGAAGCACTATGGGCTTACAGAACTACCTAGAGAAATACTACAAGATTTTCTCCCTATGAATTGGTTTATGGTAAAAGTGTTGTTTTTCCTGTGGAATTTGAAATTAAAACCTTAAGAACTTCTTTAGCTATTAACCTTGATTTGACTGATGCACAGACAGCTAGGTTGCAGAAGCTCTAGGAATTGGATGAAAAGAGATTAGATTCCATCCATAAAACAACTATGATCCAACAAAAAATAACAAGGTGGCATGATAAAACCGTCAAGCATAAGCAGTTCCAAAAAGGCAATTGGGCTTTATTGTATGATTCTCGGTTTGAAAATTTTCAAGGGAAACTACGTACAAGATGGCTAGGACCTTACGAAATAGATATTGTTTTTCCCAATGGAACAGTAAGGTTCCTAACAATTGATGATTATAGAACACCATTATTAGTAAATGGTTATCAGCTCTGTCTGTACGAGCAACCCATTTCCAAAGAGGATTTTAAGGCCACTTGCATGGCAGATTCACATTATCTCTTTTTGGGGGAGCCTGCTGCCCCTCATTGCATCTAATTTTTGCATTGTATTTTTAGCATTAGATTAGATTTCTTAACTAATAATCCCTTTCAAGGGTTGGCATGTTGCAATTGATTATTTTGCAAATTCCATATTTAGGAAAGACTGATTGAAAAGACAATCCTACTACAATCAGATCCAAGCTTCATATTGTGAAGCACTATCATCTCATTTCAATCCATCCATAGTTCATTCCCCATCTTCCAATAACATTTCCATCATTTCCCCTCTTTTCTCTTCCCCATGTTCCCCATCATTTTTCAGCAACATTTTTCCTATTTGTCTTATCAATGAAATAGTACTCTTCAGCAACATTTTCTCTATTTTTCCCATTAACAGTACTCTTCAGCAACATTTTTCCCCATCTTTCCCATTGATGAAACACCACCCTTCAACCATTTTCCTATTGCTGAAACACAATTATTTACCCATTTTCCTGTTGCTGAAACACTGCCCTTTACCCATTTTCCCATTGTTGAAACACCATTTCTTTTCAAAAGACATTACCACACAGTTCTTTCCATTATGAAAATCACTTCTTCCATTATTTTTATGCTAATTCTATCCTTTCACTCCCTTCTCCTATGACTATACAGACCTTTAATATAATCACTGATCCGAATTGGATCCATAAAACACTGATTAAAGAACCATGACTGTATCAGGACGGGACAAATCTCTAAACAATTCATAATTGTGATCAAAAACACCCCTGAATCAGTGGCAATGGCAGCAAGCGTGGAACAATGAGGACCTCGATCAAAGCGCGTTGACCGAGGCCCATGGAGATTGCGCAGGAGGTCAAAGTAGCCCCTGGGAGCCCCAGATCGGGAAAAGGTGGTGGATAGGGCCGAAATGAGGGAAGCCTGAGCACACGGACGCATGGTGATCCGGAGAACCACGGGTGGAAAAGGGAAAAAAGTGCTAAATGTACAAGGCATGACCCACACTCTAGAAACCGACGGTATTGATCGGGGCACCCTCAAACGGTAAGAGGTTTTGGGTGGAAGCAGAGCGATCCCACTCAACAATCGACGTGTGGCAAGCGGAGGTGAGAGAAAACCGTAGTTGATCGCACGTTATTTGTCGAGCAAGTCAATCGCACAGGACGTGCGTATGGCGTTGGATCTAGAGGCCCAAGATCAGATGGCTGAGATTACGCCCGATGGAGGAAGAAAAATCGACGAGGGAGTACGTTACGATTTGTAAGGATTTGGGATCCGTTTAACCACCACGGTGGAGGAAAGACTTCATCCACGACTAACTAAAGAAAACAAACCGATGGAGCAAGTTGGCGCCGTTTAGAGGAGGACAAGTGGCCACTCCATGAGCGTTCATGCTGACGCCAAACAGGGAACTCCAATCGCAGCTGCAGAAGGTGAATCAACAAAGGCGGAAGAGGAACCAAATGGGCATGAGTTTGAATGACTAAAAGCCATGAACAACGAAACAGAGAGACAGTTAGAGTCAGTCAGAGTAAACCCCGAGAGGAGGACTGAAAACTGAGAGGTGGAAACCAGAGAAGAAGGCAGTAAAGAAAAAGCAGAAAGAGACAGAGGACCAAGCTGACCAGTGGCAGCGTCGAGCACCAGAGCTTGAGAGATTCAAGCCATCCCATAGAGGAATTTGTCCGGGCTGAGCACCACATTGGGCTCTAGCCACTGTAGACCAGAAGGTCACAGAGCTCGTAGGAAGAAGAAGAGTTTGTGTACTCCAGTGGCTTGGGGAATCCAAGAACCACCCTGCCAAGAAAACCTGTGTTAGGAGAACTCACATTGAGTCCCTGTATTGTAATTCTCTACTTAAAGGCACAATAAAACAAGTCCACCACTGAAAGTTGGACCGGAGATGTAGCCCTGGAGAATAGGGTGAACTCCTTGTTAAAAATTCTTGTGTCTTTGTGTTTGCTTACTGTATTTCTCTGTTGTCTTTCCATTTTATTTTTTGTGTATTGGCAATCTGATCGATCCGTTGCTTCAATAGCACAGAACACACACAACAGCACATGAGTCTGTAATACCTTTGTTTAATAAATATTCAACTGGTGTCACTCATAGGGTGAATATCATATCAAGTGGTATCAGAGCTCTAGGATGTAAGGTTGGACAAGCTTGTGTTGGTTTAGCTGTTGAATTCTCACTAGATCAAAGCTCAAATTAGGAGAAGGAGAGTTGGTCAAAACTAATCCTGAAATTTGGAGAGTCTATCCTCGGAAGACAATGTCAGAGGAAGGTTCTATGGGGCCGGACCCTCAATTCATAGAGAGTTTCCTAGCTATAAATTCTATGGTAGAAGAAATGTATAGGGACTTTAGAAAGTATAAGGATGAAGATTCATTAGGTTCTAAACAAGATAAAGAAGAAGATGAGTCTCATTCCCATGACCACTCAAAAGGAAAATGGAAAGAGGAAAGATTTCTCACACCTCCTAATAGCCCTGTGCATAATAAGAAAGAATCTTTGATTAAGCTAGATGTTAAATTTGATTTTCTTATATATGATGGAGAGTTAAATGCTGAAAAGTTGGACAATTGGATTAGACAAATTGATGTGTATTGCAGAGTGCAGAATATCAACTCAGACAATAGTAGAATTCAGCTGGAAAACCAATTCCTAGGAGGCACTGCCTTGGTTTGGTTGGAAGGAAGAACCCAAGCTAACATGAAAAAACATGGTAAGACCATATCTGTTTGGAGTGAATTTGTTTCTGCGATCAAGAAGCAATTCTATCCATTTGCCTACATGCAACAATCCATGATGAGTTGGCAAACTCTTCGGCAGTTGAAAGGGAAAAGTGTGCAAGGGTATACTCAAGAGTTTAGAAAGAGAGCATTGATGTTGGGCATCACATTAGACTCACCAAAGACTCTTTTGAAGTACATCGGTGGTCTACACAGCTACATGAGGCATGCCATCCTCATGTTTAATTCCACTAGTATAGATGAGGTATCTATACAAGCTACTGATCTAGAAGCTAGAGGAAAGAATGGAAATCCAGAAGTTGGGGGACCATCCCAACCCACTGTAAGCAAGAACAAGGAGAAAAGAAATCAGAAGTGGAAAGCAAGGAAGGCTAAGACTGCACAAAAAGGCAAAGCTTCATGCACTCACTGTAACAAGGAGGGGCATGATGATGAGCATTGTTGGATTCTACATCCAGAGCTAAGACCTAAGAAGTCCGAGGGCAAGAAGAAGAAGACTGTTGCAACTATTCAGAAAGATTTGGGGCCAGACTCGAGAGATGAAATAATCATTGTAGCCACAGGTATAAAAGGTAAGAACTCTGAAGCATCTACTAGTAATTCTGCTCAAACTATTATGAAGAACATGAGAGAAAAAGACATGAGCTTTTTCATATTCAAGTTATTTACAAACATCAAAAGATTGATACTTTATTTGATAATGGCTCACAAGTAAATTTTATTTCTGAAGCAATTGTAAAGAAATTGGGATTAGCAACTACACCTCACAAGAAACCATACCCATTAGGATGGTTGAATGATAAAGCACAACTACAAGTGACTAGACAGTGCAAACTCAAGTTTTCTTTTGGGTCAGCATTTGTAGATGAGGTTGAGTTAGACATAATTCCTTTGGATATATGTGGAATTGTTTTAGGAAGTCCTTACTTGTATGATATGAAGGCTATTTTCTATAGAGCTGAGAACAAGTATCTACTTGTTAAATATGGAATCAAATACTTTGTAAGAGCTTACAAGCTCAAGAATAATTATACTCTCATAAATTCTGGGCAGATGAAAAGAATGATAAATTCATGCAAACAATTCTTACTAATGGTTGTAAAGGAAAAGAAACCTGATAAAACCAATGTATTTGAGGGATGTAATTCTTAGCAACAAGCTGATATAGAAAACATTGTTTCAAGGTATGATGTCCTGTTTCAGGAAACTAAAGGTCTGCCACCCAAAAAGGAAATAGTACATGGTATTATTTTGCAGCAAGATGTTCCATTACCTAACATTGGGATGTACAGGTTGTAAGCTTTAGAGAATGCTGAAATCAAGAAGCAAGTGCAGGAGTTGCTCGAGAAGGGATTCATCAAGCCTAGCACATCACCATGTGGGTCACCAATCGTTTTGGTGAGAAAGAAAGATGGCTCGTGGAGAATGTGCATTGACTACTGAGCACTGAATAAGATAACAATCAAAAATCGTTATCCCCTTCCTCACATAGATGATCTCGTAGATCAATTAAAGGAAGTTGTTTATTTCATCAAGCTGGATTTGCATAGTGGATACCATCAAGTCAAAGTTGCAGAGCAAGATGCATGGAAGACTGCTTTCAAAACAAAGCAGGGTTTGTATGAGTGGCTGGTTATGCCTTTTGGATTGACAAATTCTCCTGCTACTTTCACGAGATTAATGAATCATGTACTTAGGCCTTTTCTTGATGATCTTGTTATTGTGTATCTGGATGACATTCTGATTTTTAGTAAAACGTGGGAAGAACACTTAAAGCATGTTAAGCAGACATTAGATGTTTTGAAAGGAGAAAAACTTTATGTTAAACTCTCAAAATGTGAATTTGGTAAAACATCTCTAAATTATTTGGGTCATATAGTAGGGGGGGTGAACTAAAAATAGATCCCTCTAAAGTGGCAGTCACTGTAAACTGGCCTAAACCCAAGTCTGCTATAGAAGTGAGAAGCTTCTTAGGAGCAGCACAATATTGGAGGAAGTTCATTTCTAATTTTTCCTCAATTTTAGCTCCCTTACATGCTTTGACAGGATTGAACAAGGTGTTTCAGTGGGGAGGAAAACATCAGAAAGTCTTTGACACCTTGAAAGAAAAAAATAGTACAACACCTGTACTAGCATTGCCAGATCTACAAAGACCATTTGAGATCCAAACTAATGCCAGTGACTATGCCATGGGAGCAGTGTTGACACAACACGGTAAACCCATATGTTATCATTTTGAGACTTTTAATCCTACAGTAGTTAACTATTCTACATATGACAAAGAATTGTATGCATTAGTTCAGAGTGTGAAAAAGTGGAAACATTACTTAATGGGCAAAGAGACAGTAATACATACTGATCATCAACCACTTCAATATCTACACTCCCAAACTAAGCTATAGCAATCAAGGCACTACAGATGGATGGGTTTTCTACAACAGTTTCATTTAGTCATCAGATATAAAAAGGGCATACATAATGAAGTTGCAGACATGTTATCTAGACCCATTATAAATGCATCTACTATACTTAAGCATAATTCAGTGCTACATGAAAGCTACATTCAACAAAATGCTCAAGATATAGACTTTAAAGATGTATATGCAACTTTGAGTCAAGGAAAACGGGTAGAAGAATTGGATTATCATGTGAAGGACCGACTCTTGTACCATTGTGGAAAACTTTGCATTCAACAAACTGAGAGAGTAAAGATAATTAGGGAAGCACACACTTCTCTGATATCAGGTCATTTTGGGGTAAGTAAAACAGTTGCACAGCTGCAAAGATTTTGTTATTGGCCAAAAATGAATGAGACAATTTCTAGATATGTAAGAGGGTGTACTATGTGTTCTAAAAGCAAGCCCAACAACAAAAAACTAGGTTTGTACACTCCATTACTAGTACCTTCTCACCCTTGGGAAAGTGTTCCCATGGATTTTGTTGGGGGACTGCCTAAATCTAGGAAAGGTCATAATTATCTGTATGTTGTTGTGGATAGGTTCAACAAAATGTGTATTTTGATACCTTGTAACAAACATATTACAGCTGAACAAACTGCAAAACTATTCTTTGAACATGTATGGGTTCATTTTGGATTACCCACTTCCATTGTATCTGATCGAGACACCCGATTTGTGGGGAATTTTTGGTCAAGTCTGTGGGAATTGATGGACACCAAATTGAATAAAAGCACATCTTTTCATCCACAAACTGATGGCCAAACAAAAGTAGTTAACAGGATAGTGATCCAGTTACTTAGAGGATATTGCAGCAAACATCCTAAGCTTTGGGATGAACATTTGTGTTATGTGCAACATGCTTACAACAGAGAAAAACATTCTCTACACAGAGATCTCCTTTTGAGACCTATTTTGGTTTCACACCAAGGTCTCCTTTGGATTTTGTCTTTGGTAAAGATACCACAGTTGAGGGACACAGTGATGTGGACAGGGAAACTAGGTTCATTGAACAAATCCAGGAGATCCACTAGGAAATACAGGAATAGCTGGAAAAGAGCCAAGCCAAATACAAGGCAAGGAATGACAAGCATCTGATGGAGCATAGTTTCCAAGTTGGTGACCAAGTCTGGTTATACATCAACAAGGACAGGATGCCAGGTGAAGGTAAAAATCTAAAGCCTATCAAGTATGGACCTTTCAAAATACTTGAGAAGGTTGGTGAGAATGCTTTTCCCCTTTATCTACCAGCTTACATGCACATCTACTCAATCGTAAATGCATATTTCTTGAGATTGTTTGAACCTTCAATGATTGAGGACCCAGAAGGGCAGAGTCAATTGCCTTCTATTGATGATCTGCTACTTGAATATCTTAATGAATTGCAGGAAGACATAGTTTTAGATAGGAAGGTGAGGACGATGCACAGGGGAGATGTTGAGTACCTCAGAATTGGACTCAAGGGTTCAAAGCTGAGCAGTGAAAAGTGGATCAAGATTGGACAAGTGAAAAACTTGTACCCTCACTTAGTTGATGCTTGAAAACCAACTTTTAGTGGTCCAAAAGCTTTTTCAGTGGGAAGGCCATGATCCGAATTGGATCCATGAAGATTCTGCATAGCACCATTATCGTATCAAATCGGGACAAATTTCGAATTCAAGAGCACAGAGTGATTAGAAAAACCTCTGAATAGTGGCAGTTGGCAGCTAGTGTGGAACGACGAGGACCTCGGTCAAAGCGCGCTAACCAAGGCCCATGGAGACTGCAAAGTAGGAGAAACTGGCACCTAGGAAGCCCGGATCGGGAAAAGGAGGTTGTTTCTGATGCATCGCTGGAAAAACCCCTCGACAAGGAAAGCCCCGAAGCACTCGGTCGCATGGAAGCCGAGAAAACCATGGGGAAAGAGCTAAAAGCTAAAGGCGGGACCCACGCTCCAAAACCGGCAGAATATCGGGGGCACCCTTGGGCGGTAAGCAGATTTGGTTGAAACCTAGCGATTCCATTCAGTGCCTGATGTGTGGCAGGTAGAGGAGAGAGAAAACCGCTGCTCATCACACGATAACAGTCGAGCAAGTCAACTGCGCGAAATGAGCAAATGACGTTGGATCTGGGGGCTTCAAATATAATGGTGGAGATCGTGCTCGATGGAGGACCCAAATTTAATAGGGGATTAAGCTGTGGCAGAAAGAATTTTGACGTCTGATTTGACCGCCGAGTTAGCGGATGACTCATTCCATAGTGTAATGGGAAAACCAAACCGATGAAGAAGAGTAGGCCTAGTTCGAAGGAGGACAAGTGGCCACTCCCTGTGAGTTGTTGATGATGATGCCAAGATAGGGAACTCCAAGCGAGCAACAATAGGAGATCTAACGGAGGAAGAAGAGGAAGCGAATAATCATGAGATTGAATGGCCTTAAATCCATGAACAGAGAATAGAAAACATGAAGAGAGGACACCAAGAGGAAGAACCAAAGAAAAGAAGACGAAGAAAGAGAAGCGAAGAGACAGGGAAGCAAAGAGCAGAAAGATAGAGAATCGAGCTGACCTGCAACATAAGGTAGCATCAAGCAATCCCTAAGAGGATCTGTCAGGACTAAGCACCATATTGGGCTCCTCCCATTGAAGACCAGAGAGGTCAAGAGCTGGTAAGGAAAAGAGTTTATGTACTCTAGTGGCTTGGGGAATCCAAGAACCACCTTGCGAAGCAAATTCTATTTTAGGAGACTCATATTGAGCTCCTCATTGTAATTCTCTGCTTTAAAGACATAATAAAAGAAGGCAACCAGTGAAAGCTAGACCGGAGATGTAGCCCTGGAGGATAGGGTGAACTCCTTATTAATTGTTGTGTTCTTATATTTTCTTACTATGTTTCTCTAATTTTTTCCATATTTCCAGTGTTTGTGTATTTTGCAATCTAATCGATCCATTGCCTAAGATAACATGGACACACACCAACATATGAGTCTGTAATACCTTCATTCTATAATTCTTTAACTGAGATCACTCATAGGGTGATTTCAAATCAGTGCAAAAGATTCTACATGCAGGGTTGTGGTGGCCAACCCTCCATCTAGACTCAAAAGCGTATTGCAATGCATGCAATGTATGTCAAAGGACTAGAAGGGCATCACGGAGGGATGAGATGTCTTTGAATCCACAGATGACATTGCAACCCTTTGAGAAATGGGAAATAGGTTTTGTGGGACCCATTCAATTCTAAGCAAAGACGAGAATGAGGTACATTATCACCGTGATAGAGTATTTGACTAGTTGGGTAGAGGCACAACCTGTTAAGGATTGCATAGGCGCGACTACCGCGAAGTTCCTCTTTGAACATGTACTAATTTGATTTGTCTATCCAAAGATCTTGATGAGTGATCACAGTACGCACTTTCTGAATGAGATGATTAGTGCACTAACAAAGAAATTTCAGGTATACCACCAGAAGAGCACACCATATCACCCGCAGGCTAATGGGATAGTGGAAGAATTCAATAAAGTGCTTGAAAACATGTTGACCAAGGTTTGAAATGCTCAGCGAAGTGATCAGGACCTACGCATACCTATAGTACTATGGGCTTATCGAACGACATGCAAGAAGCTGACTAGACAAACCCCCTTTGGGCTTGTCTATGGTGCTGAAGTGGTAATTCCTATGGAATATATTGTAACTAGTCTGCGCATAGCAATGCTCACAAGTATGGTGGATCATGGGGCCCTAGAGGAAAGACTCGCACAACTGGATGAACATGAGGAAGAGAGATTTCTAGCTGGATTTCACCAACAGGTCCAAAAGCAGCGTGAAAATGCATGACATGATTGGCACATTAAGTTGCACACCTTTAAGGTAAATGACTTGGTTTTGTTATATGATATTAAGTTTTATAAATTTCCTGGGAAGCTTAGGATGCACTGGTTAGGGCCTTATGTCATTAAGGAGATGACCGATGAAAGAGTGGTACATTTGGTCAAACTGAATGGAGATCCCTTCCTAGGAAAGGTGAATGGCAGTCGCTTGAAGCCATACACCAGTGGTCTGACCATGTGACTAGATGAAGGTAGCAGTCTCAGTGCTCTAAGCAGCTGAAAGGAGGTGTAGGACTATAAATTGCACTTCCCGGGTTGGGGATCTACACGATTGGAGGATTGTGCGAAGCAAGGAAGTGTCATAGGATCTGCGGTAGCACGAAGGGTGTTGCACTACCCAGGGAGAAATCGTGCAGGTCAACCAGAGAGTGACCGTTAAAGTCACTGTTCATGATTTGACGGTTGAAATGCAGCCAAATGGAGTGGGCATCCAACATTTAAGATGAAATCTATGGCGCTACGATGAGGTTAAGGGTACAACGCGAACCGTCATGCTGACACAGAGACTAGCCAAGCTGCAGGAGGCCAAGCAGGTGAAGGAATAGGTGGACACGACACTGCACAAGGTAGCAGTGCTCAAGGCGAGACTAAAGCCCTGGCTAGATGAGCCTTATGCAGTGACAGGGAATATCAAAGGGAAGCTTGCGACTCTGCAGGCAACGCAACAAAAGCTTCAGGCTGACAGCGCAGGAGCAGTGATCAAGAAAATAGTGGAAGATGTGAAGAAGGAGCTAGCTCAGTGCACGAACGAAGTTGCGGTCATACGGGTCGAGCTGGAAGGGCTTCATGCAAAGATCTCCGCACCTAACAAGTGACTCGAAGGTGAGTCACGATTTTTGTGTTGGGGGTCTATTGGAATTGAGTTCCCCAAAGGGAAATTTTGGGGCTAAAAGCCCATGATTGAGTCAAATTTTGTAATAAAATGGTAAAGACTTTGCATTTTGTGGTCGTGGAGAGCGTAGGTGTCATAAGTTATAAAGGATCATCCACCCTTAGTTTTGTAAAGTAAAGTTAGTTGTAAGAGATCTACCCATGGTCTGCGGACCATGGGATTGTATAAAAATAGCTAAGCTCTAAGTAGTTTTGGAGAGACACACAAGACAAGAGAGTCATAGCTCTAAAGTAAGAAGTCTAAGTTTTAGGTCGTAGCATAGGTAGAGGCTCTATAGCTGAGTGCGCAAAGGCCTAGGGTAGAAGTCTGCAGTTGAGTGCGCGGACCCCTACATCTGTGTGTGCAGGGTGAATAGTGTCTGTAATCACTTGGAAGATATCAATAAAGAGAAGTATTCTGCAGTATTTGTGTCTTTGTTATGATTATTGCATCTTATCATTTTATGTATGAATTTCCTTTATAATTATTATGTGATGCACGAATGTGCGATTATGTTGGAAAATTGAACGCATATAAGAATATCTATTTACGCGGTGCTATCTGTGAGTATCCAAGAAGATAAGTAAGACACTTAGACTAATTTAGGAATCTGCACGGTACACTGCCTTAGCAAAGCGGAAGTGTCTAGATCGAGGGTTAGGGTTGCGCAAAGGTCAACCGTACCATTTCGCGGAGGTATTGAAGGATAGAATAAAGGGCTCGTCTGGAAAGCCCTAGAGCAAAGTAACCTACCTGAAGCCAGGAATAAAGGGAATTAAACGACATCACAACCATCTCAGGGTGCGGAAACTTGGTTCCAACATCCCCGCATACTACTTCGGGTGATACTTTGTTCCACGCTATGCAGGTTGATGCCGAAAGGGCCAGTTAATGCTAATTAACGCTAAACCTGGGTCAGGCCCCCTCAAGCCAACAGGATTCCTACACCAAACAGTTTGAGGTCTACTTGAGACTTATTACCTGGGAGATCCCTTGACATGTTGGCAGGTCCAGCACCATCAACAGAATCCTATCTTCCACTAGAACCATAATTTTCCAAATCATTTGGTTGGAGTATAAGTAGAAGTATTGGAGAGCTTTTAAATTTCTTTGACAGGACCATTTGATCTATAACATTTAGGGGTAATATCCCCTATGCACCAAAGGAGAGCTTGTTAGAAGAAAGTAGAGGGTCAGTTAAATGACAATTACCCCCTTCGAGGTGAAACTAGTCTCGTACTCTAGATTTTAAACTTAACCTTGAGAAGTGCAAAATTCATTGTAACAATATCTTGTTGAAATGACGAGAAACACATATTACATGGTAATTTGTGTTAAAACAATTTACTTTACTTGGAAAGCTAAAATAACTCGAGTATAATGCAAAAATGTTGATGCATATCAAAAGAAAACAAAAACATTAATAAATTAGAATACAAATTATAATTAGGAAGGATATATATAACCTCTAGTTTAGGGTGCAACTGATGATAAACACTTTACTCACGTGCCAAAATAAGTTAATCCAATACATAAATTATTGTGAAAGTCTTTCTTTAATATTTTTTGTATTAAACTATTAAATTTAAAAAAAATAGTATAATATTAATATTGTTTAATTATCTACATATTAAACAAATAAAAATATCATTTATATGTAAGATATTTCATATATATATATATATATATATATATATATATATATATATATATATATTATATATATATATAGATAGATATATATATATATTAAAGGTCAAAGATTTTTTCAATTACGGTGGGTTGGGTAGGCCCATTTAAAGGGACCACACCTTCTTACCAAACTAATTAGAGCTTAATCTCGAGGGTGTCAAGAATAATTCAACCCATAACCTTCCAACAACAAAGTGCTTTAGCAAGAGGACCTCAATCAATTGAGCTAACCCTCAAAACTATCTTAAATGAAAGAAAGAAAGAAAGAAAATGATTTTAATGTCCACGAGTCTAAATATAGCCTATGGGAGAAATTGCTTCTTCATCTGCTTGATGTATTCTACCATTATTCTGTGAATCTTCACAATAAATGCTCCCATCTTCTCGACAAGTCCCTCGCTAAATAGATTATGCTAAGAGCTAGTTGTCAACATATCTACATAACTTTCTCTGTTGTCTTTAAAGGCCTCTTATTCTAAAATGAAATTCTTTTCTGTTTCCACTTTTCTAGAAGAAAAAAAATGCATACTCTTTCCTCCCACACTTCTTTTGGCCTTTTCTAGTGTCCTGTTTCACAACAGAGTTGATGAGAATTAGTCCTTAACTGAGCAATAAGAATTTTGGCTCTCCAAAAAATATTGGCCTCTATGTATGTTTTTGGTTGATGACTATGAGTGGGATTAAACACTTCAATATACTACCTTTTCTTTCTTCTTAGCTCTTTATCCCAAGTACGCTTCTGAACTTATCCATAACAAAATATTTTATCTCTTTGATGTTTATGGGACGCATGTTCAAGCAAATACCCCATTTACTAAACCATTTGTTATTTTGTTGCATCCTGTTAGAGTCGGTCTTGTCAGTCCTCCGTCAGAGATCAAAACTCTTTCTGCATCTCATTTTTAGGTGTCTCACTCCATTCACTCAGCTGCATTCCGCTAGAGGCATGCCATAATCTAACGGAAGGGCCTTGTCATTCATTCCCCTCATGTCTTGTACCTGCTGGCTTAGGTCTTTTCATCAATGTTTATTAAAGTCCTTGACAGTCAATGTTTGATCTTTTTCAGTCATTAGGTCTAGGGATTTGTCAATTTGATCTTCAGCAATGTCTAATAAAGCCAGTAGGCTAGAGGGAGGCTCTTATAAAGTTGTGATTCAAAGATTTTCATCATCATGTTGATAGATTATGTCTGTTCTTCAAAACTCTGTTTTGAAGAAAAGTCAACAGTTTGTCATTTGTGATCATTTTCAAAAAGTTTTCAGTTGATCTCTTTAGGCACGGCCATGGTCTCCTTTGCCAAATTCCATGTCAGCTACCCCTGCAAAAAATTTCCAAAAATTTCATCATTTTAGTCAAAAAATCAAAAGGGAAGTGTGAAAAATAGAGTTGCATTAAAGTGTGAAAAAGTGCCAATACCAAAACATTACAAAAATGGGTTCATAAGAAGCAAAAATCAAAACCAACTCTTTATAAGATATTTTCATGAAGAATCAATTTCATTTAAATGCCAAGAGCAAAGGGGAAATAGCTCAAAGCCATTGGGTGAGCAAGCGCGCGTTTTGGGTGAAGTTAGAGGCAGTTTGGCAGGCACAACGCATACAACAGGTGGAGTGACGCACTGGGAGAAATTACCCAGTGTAAATTTACACAACCGCGACGCACTGAAATGATGTAGTGCACTGGGTTTGTGATGCGGCGCACTCGGCTGCTTGACCCAAAAGTTTCTAGAACGGCCTCCAAACACCAAAATCGTGAAAATTTCTCTTGAATTCAAGTAGGTGGATCTCCTCCTTTGTTGTTAACTATCCAAGCTTATGGTGTATGTTACACAAAAATTTGTCACTATTTGTCACCGTCCTCGTTACCCCTTTCCTATACCTTGGAGGATGCATTCCGGGACTTGTGAGAAGTGACAAGACTTGAAACCACTTGCATCATTCTCCTCTGAACATGAGCTTCATATGCCCTGAAGACATCTCCTGCAACTTGCCCTTAAAAATGGCCCTTTTTACATTAGCGTTGGGCCACTGTGTTCTTCCCGCGCCAATGGGGAAAATCCTATAAAAGGGGCACGCTATTAGTGCTCTGTCCCAGAGTCGCAATCGCGCCAACCTTTTTGGGCAAAGTTTTTAACCAATCAACCTCCAAAAGTTCTCTCCAACTCATTCACCAACTGAATCTATGTTAAGTGAAGATGGTTTGGCTTCGAATCTCCTTGAATGGGAAGTAGTTTTCCACCATTCCATAGAATTTTCCAAGTGATGAGGCCAAATCCATTATTGTTGCGATTGATCTTATCCCTTCCTTTTCATCTATAAAAGCTTGTCTCCATGCCTTGAGCAAGCTAGTGGTAGTAGTAATTATACTGGTGCTGAAAGGAAGATATCAAGAGATTAGAGTTGCAAGAGCCTTCTTTGTGTCCATAAGGCTTAACCTAAGTAAGGAGATATTGTTACCAAAGAGAGAGAGGCTTGTCCCTCATCCTTTCAAGCTTTGCAAGACTTGTGTAGCTGAGCACCCAGCCAAAGGAGGACTTGACGTCAGGACGCTGGTTGTATTCTCCTTTGTTGATTATTAATAATAGATGACTATCATTATGGTTCCACTCTCATTGTTGTAATGATTGATGTTGAGTTATGTCCTTCCTGACTGATGTGTAATTGCATATATTAGATTTCACGCTTGTGCTTGTGTTGTTCTCTTTGTGTGCAGGTGTCCATTCACAGGGATAGTGAAGGACTGTGACTGGCCAAGGCAAAGGAGCGTGGGCGACATCTCTTCTACGAATGAAAGCGTTGGAATCCAAGTAGGTCTTCATCACCTACATGTTATTTGCAATTAGGAACTTCATGATAGCATTGTTTGATTGTTGCTAGACCTGTTCTGGGCTAGTAGGAATCGCCTCTATCCGTAGAGGGGATTTACCTCTCCAACAGCTGGCCACCAAGGGGCATATGCAATTGGATCATTCGTCAACCGGTTCAAATCTGGTAATTCTAGAGTTGCTACAAAAGGCAATTGTTGATTCAGGTTAGGTAAAGCATACCCATGATAAGATGGAATCGCCTGAGTAGTAGGTCTTTGCATACCAGCATAATTTATTTGATGTTGGTAACTCTGATAAGGTTCTTGGTAACCATTATAGTATGGGTGTTGATAACCATTTTGAAAATGCAGTTGTCCATCACCTACAAAGCCTTGTTGCTTAGGTCCTCGGTATGTTTGCTAGAATTGCGGTTGTTGATATTGTACCAGCCATGATTGTTGGACCATTTTTTGTTGCCCAATACTAGAAGATTGACCAAGATGTGGAGTGATAATACCCATTTGAGCCTGAGTCGTTCTAGGTATGGAAGCACTAACGTGAGGTTGTGATTGAGCTGTAGAGACAAGAGGTTTTTGTATTGCAACCTGAGAGACTTGAGGTTGACATACAATAGGCAGTGCTTGTACTTGCGACACAGTCACAATAGCAGGTGTAATGGGAATATTTGACACAGGTTGGATTGATTACATTGAATATACAACCCTTGGTTGTTGAGGTAGTATTGGTACGCAACCGCTGGATGTAATTCCAGTTTGACCTGAATTTTCTTGTGAACTCTCATATGGTTGTTCCTCGGGAGGGAACAATGAAAAAGCATACTTCCCTCCATATGGTGGCAATCTAGTCTTCAAAGGATATGTCGGTCTTTAAAGACTAGTCTGCCCAAATTGATATTGGCATGCATGATCAATTTGCTTAGTTTAAACATAAGAAATACCAGATGGGATTCCAGATGAACAAATAGGAATAGACCATGTCATCGAAACAGTCCCTGAGTCCAGCTAGTGATTGATAACTAGTTGGGACAGATGGTATACCAGAAAAAATTGTAGGAACCGCAACAGGAAGCTCCGTTGTAGTTGTATCAGATGATACAGTCCTAGATGTTGATGGTTGCTCAAACATGTTTAGTCTATCCAAAATATTTCCTAGCGATTCGATAGGAACTTGCAATGAAGGATGATTAAAAGAACTAAATTTAGGAGTAGAATGATACAAATGAATTCCAGTCCCAAAATGTAATGGGGTACTGGATGTGTTGGACACCTAATCCTCAATGGGTTAGTGTGGAAGCCGAATGGACAAAACGAGTCCAAGAGACCTTGGGATGTGAAACCCAATGGTCACAATATGTACTATAAATGTATATCATCTGTTAATAAAATTTGTATGATCATGTTTTATCTTTCCTATTTGTGGTTGCCCATGTGTGTTTAACATGGTATCAGAGCAGGCGATTGCTGGTCCTACTCCAATTTGAGCCACTTGTCTTGTGGTCTCTATATATATGTCAGCTCTGCCTTTCTCCTAATCAGAATTGAGCAAAATTGCCACCTTATAAAGAGTTTTACTGTGTGCAAACCTGCCAGTTCTACCCATTACCTGTAACACTCCATTAATTCATTCTCTGCCAAAAATCTGCTACCTCTCCTATCTAACCTCTGGCACTGTATACGCTGCACCTGATTTTGGCTATTTTAAGACTCTCTTCTGCATTACCTATGCCCTCTATCTGCCATATTCCATTTATAAGACTTGTGCTTGACATTCACCTGACATGGGAACGTTTGCGCCTGATATTCACCTGACAGAGGAACATTTGTGTTGTTCATCCGAATAAGTTGATTGCTCTCTAGTTGTACTGACATAGAATCCATAAACGATTCATAAAAGCACTATCCATACTGCCTTATCTGATGACTGTTGCGCCTCCACGCAGGATTGTCCATACTTTGATTGTGATTGAAATCATCTCTAATTTCTGAACCCTACGTGCCCTCCATTGCCGACAAAATACTCCCATTCCACCGCACAAAGGCTTCACTGGAGGCTTCACCATATCCACGAGAAGGTTGCATGGGGAATCCATTGAACTTCCGGACCTGTGTTGCGATTCTGTTTCAAAACTGTGCATGAGATCTTGCATTCAAACTGTCAGCATTCTAACCATACAAGAAAACATTGTTTCTTGGATTCAATAATTGAGGAGAAATGGATTTGGGATGATAGATTTACTTGTGATCTCCAAGCCTTAGCAGGTGAGAATAGCAAATACTTGGAAAAGAAATTTCATTATATGATGGGATTGTCCGCCAGCTAGTTCCGCGTGCATTTCTAGAGAGCCGGGGATAGCTTTAGCTCTCCTCTCCAAATCTCAGGATGGCAGATTAAATATGTTTGTTGTGTGTTGGTTTCAAAAACTGTCTTCTCTGGTGGTTGACTCCCAATCTAAGGGAAGGTTTAGGTTTTTCCGTAGTTATGAAAATACTTCTATTTCCCAATGTAATATATATTTTGAAATGAGGTCGTCTCCGATGGGTGATTGGTAGTGGTGGAAAAACATCTATTTCCCCACTAAAAATATAGCTTCGTGCATTTAGTCATATTGATGTGAAGTCTGTGTATATATATTTTTCATGGCTTATAAGATTAAATAATTGGTCATCTGTATCAAGGAAGCTACTGTTAGTGGTTACAAAACTAGACTTTGCAATCGGTTCAACACTGACACGGGTTGTTGTTTTGGAGATAAATGTCACTTTGCTCACGGGGAGAGTGATTTGCATTCATCTAATAATATCAATGCTTCCAATCGTAATGGAGTTCCAATGCAATCAGCACTATCAATATATGATAATGGTCCACTGGCAACACTATCCAACCCAACGAGTTTTGTAGATACAAATGCATATGGAAACTCAGAGTCAACAACTGCATATGGAAACTGAGTAGTCTATTCTGCTAGCACATTCCCAAGTTCACAGAGTTATGTTGAGCCCGCTCCACCAGGTGTGGCAGGTTCTATTGATACGTTGATGGGCATGATCCCATTTGAAAGTTGTGTGATATTCCATACTCCACCATGAAAATGCATCAACTCCCACATATTATTGTTGCATCTAACTCCAAACTTCCTTTGTCTCCTTGCCCTGTGGGAATCGATCTCATATTTTGAGCCATATAGGCCTTTAAATGACCTGATCCATGTTATAAAGTGAATTACCTATTTAGAATGATTAATTGTACTTTTATTATCTG
>APFE030895008.1:0-17235 GCA_000404065.3 Pinus taeda
GTTTCTTTCACTGAACTGCAATATAATTACATTTATGCATCCTAAATTATCTTTCATCATTCCAAAGAAAAAATCTCACGAAATGTACACACCCATCACATTGAGGATTTTCGTGAGTACTATGTCAAAAAGCCTTCATGCAAACATTAAATGACCCACAACTTTATTCCTTGTTAGTTATTCCAAATATAATAGTTTTATTCAAAAATATCTCATGTTATTCTTCTCTTTTACTTACCTAATTATTTCATATATATTTCCACAACAACACCATGTTTTTTCTTTCTTCTCAAAGGGTCCTATTTAGTAACTTTTATGAATTTTTTAATCTTGGTTAATGCAATATGTATAATGGGTTTAGTGTTTTGATTATTATCATAATTTGATGGCTATAGAAATTTTCCATCCATTTAATTATATGGTCACAATAGTTATAATAAAACAAATAAATAATTTTATAGTGAGAATATTCTATATATAGTGTATTTTAAATTAATTTTCAAACAACTTTTTTAATTAAATTGAGAAGGAATAGAGATCATAACTACATTTTAAATCAATCTCAACCTTCTATCAATGACTAATATTAAAAATATTAATTATTGATTAATGAATCTCTAGCATCAACCTATTGATCTTTGATAATTAAATTAAAATTTTAGAAATCCTATTATAAGGTATACACACTATCAACATAACAAAATTAAGGAATCATAAATATGTTTTCACAAATTTATTTATATGTATTTCAGATTTGTAAATTATGTATTCAATTTTTTTTAATAACTAATATTTATATTAATATACATTAATATATATTAATATAATATATTATATAATATA
Organism: Pinus taeda; assembly: GCA_000404065.3. Lineage (NCBI taxonomy): Eukaryota > Viridiplantae > Streptophyta > Pinopsida > Pinales > Pinaceae > Pinus > Pinus taeda. Next base: position 844 of record APFE030895008.1, read on the forward strand.
TATATATATATATATTTAATAGGATTTTTTTAATATTTTTGTTTTGTTTTGTTTTGTTCTTGTTTTCATTTTGTCTAAGCAATTCTAAGTTAAATTTTGAGGCTTTGTATTGAAATCTCAGGCGTTGTTGAGTTCAATGCAATGACTTTCACTAACTTTCATTGATATTTAGAGTCTATAAAATACTTTTCTATTAAAATTATGCAAATCTCGAATGCATTCCCATTTATTTCTTTAGGAATGGAATTTAAAGGATAGAAACCAAAATATATTAAAATCATTATACACATATTAATGTTTCTCTAACTTCATTATTTAACCTTCCACATGATTGGGAAGAGAGTGTATTAAAATATAAAAATATATTCTTGATGGTTATTGACGAGTTAATAAATATATTTTAGGAAAAACATTAAAATATATGAAATCTAATAAAATAGATATACACTCAATGGGAAAGGTAATAATTCCAATTAAGAAGGAGATAATTGTTCAATAGTACACATTCTTTAGGATAGGTAACACCTACATCACCTCGTATTGCAACTCTTCTACTAAAAATGTTCATATTTGTATTATATATGTATAAATTCCTTAGTTCTCCTTGTAATAAAAAGGAGGCCACGAAGGTGAAACAAACTTGGACATGCATAAAAAACTTTAACAAAATAAAAGAAACATTCATTGTTTCTTTCACTAAACTGCAATATAATTACATTTATGCATCCTAAATTATCTTTCATCATTTCAAAGAAAATTTCTCATGAAATGTACACACCCTTCACATCGAGGATTTTTGTCAGTACTATGTCAAAAATGCTTGCAACATGCAAACATTAAATGACCCACAACTTTATTCCTTGTTAGTTATTCCAAATATAATAGTTTTATTCAAAAATGTCTCACGTTATTCTTCTGTTTTACTTAATTACTTCATATATATTTCCACAACAACGCCATGATTTTTCTTTCTTTTCGAAGGGTCCTATCTAGTAGCAAAAATTTCAAAGATGGAAATTTATTTTAAAGCTTATAAACCTTGTTTAACATTAGTACTCCCTAATATGCGTAATGTAAAATTTTTAATGATATTTTCGTAAAATTATTGAGAGCTCTAATGATTTTCAAGTTAAAATAATTTTAAAGTATAAAATTTGAGCAAATAAATAAATAAATAAATGTCAAAATCAACAAGTACTTTTTATTTTTTATTTTGAAAAAACATGGAATATTAACCCACTCTAAATATTATGCCCAAAAAAATTCTCTACTACGTGGAAAATTATCAGGCTTATTTAGATTGGAACATTGTTTATTATACCAAGATCTCTAGACTATCCATAAATATTATGTCATTTTTCGCTCTACTTAGTCTTGCCCTTTCCTCTTCAAGGGTGATTTAATTCCCAAAGAATGAGAACTCAACAGATTTCTTTTGTTATAGCTAACTACTTTAAGCATTATATATGTTAATTGAGTACCCTACTAAATATATGTGGGATTTACCACTTTCTTATTTGTATGGGTCTATAGCTATGCATAATAATTTCTAACTTATTCTTTATCTCCTATTATTGTTGGAATAATTTTCTCCTTGTTCACATTCACTAGCTATCTAATAATTATATTGTTCCTTATTCCCATTCGCTAGCAAGGCCCCTTTATTCATGTATAAAAGTTCGACATATATATTTTAGTTTCTGTGCTCCTATGAATTTTCATTATGCCAATGAAAATAAATGTATGAAGAATTGTGTTGATGATGACATTGGAATCTGTTGGTTGCACTTATTGAAAAGTAAAATCTCAAGCTTTCAAAACTTTTAAGGATTTTCATGTATAGATTGGATATGAAGCAAAATCACATATTGGCTCTCTTCATATTGTTAATGGAAGATACCGTACTCTAATGAATATGAAAAATTTCTTTGCAAGCATGGCATTCAACATCAGAGCATAGTTGCATATAATTCTCAACAAAACTATGTAGTTAAAAGAATGAACATTACTACATTGAATATATTTTACTCAATGAGCATTTTCAAAAATATAACATTGATGTTTTGGGACGATGTGATTCTATGTGAAATTTATGGTAAAACATTATGTCCATCTCATGCTCTTTGAAAAAGCCTCCTTGTAAAATGTGGTATGGATGAACTCCTTCGATAAGCCATCACAAGGTCTTTGGTCCTTCTACATTCACTTATGTTTGTTATAGTATAGCCATTTTTTATATTGGGTATATCATTGTAATTATTTACTTCTAAATTTTTGGTTGCGATGTGTCATACATTGGTCATGGTTCCCTTGAAGGATTTCAGCATAGTTTCTATTTTTCTCAATGATTTCGAAATGAATTACCCTTCATACATGGAGTTCCTTCCAATATTATACAAGATTTTGAGTATTTTAACTCTATGATTAAATCGTAACTCGATTCTCATCTCGGTATAATTTTTCTTCGTACACTCATATATGTACAATACTAATGTTATTCCATCTACAACAAAGTATCATATTGAAGGATGTCATCTATATTACTAAGGTTAGACTCTACTTATCTTAAAACACTCTATAATGTTCTTTGCTTGATTAATTTAGAGTGATTCCAATCCAAACTAAGGAATTCCTTTCTATGTGTGTAGACTTGGGTTATCTTGTGACATTGTTTTGGGGTCAAAACTTATGCAAGTTTTTTTTGTCTACTCTTTGGCCTTCAAGTGCTTATTAAACACCTCCTCTTTATAGGGTTTCAGTATCGGTTCTAATTTTCACTTGACGTTGGATACAAGTAAATTTGATGTTGTTTGAGTGTAAAGAAAACCCATAAGTAGCTAGAGCTTTTCCCAAAAGCTGCGACACTCAAAACAAAGAATGTATATCGATTTCAATTCAAGCGATTTACCCTCTCTTTGTTAGTGAGAATATTTAATTATGAGAAAATAGTTTTGGTTGTCTTATGTCTCCAACAATGTAAATATTTCTTTTTATTCATAAGAACAATTTATACAATCTATTTACTTGTTACTGTGTGTAATGAAGTCATTCCATCAAAGCTTTACAATACTATGATATTTGTTCTATTTATATTCTATGAGGAGATATTAGATATTCGTACAAACTCTATATATTTTGTTTCTACATAATGATTTTATATAATTTACTACTATCATTTTCTTTGAAGAAGAGAATATGAAAATTAGGCAAGAGGTGTGTTGAACACTTGTCATGGGAGTTTGTGAAGGTTGTCTTTTAGGCCCTAGTAATACTTTACCCAAGGCTGCTTGTTCCATGGCCAATTGATATGATTCCAGTCCTTTGATCTATAGCAAGCTAAACTAGGTATACATTTTTTTTCTACAGGTTAAACTATGTATAAATTTATTTTTCTAACGTCCAATAGTTCTTTTCTATAGTAGCTTACAACAGAATATACTTTTATAGGTGAATAAGGGTTACTGTGCATGTTTATATATTTATCCATTAAAACAAGATTCTTTAATTTATTATATAATATCCTTTTGCATCTTTGCACACATTCAAGTGTATTATTTTTTATAATATAATTATCTAATATTTTCTTGTTTGAAATAAGTTAAAGTGTATTTAATTCCTCTAACCAAGAACTATCTTTCCAATTAGTTCCCCCAAAGGTCTATCTCCTACTTCCCAGGAGAACAAATAGTAGTCATTTCCCAATTGACATTTCCTTGACACGTAGCAGCATCTTGCTACTTTTGTGGTATGAGTACAATCATTCTTTCCAAATATACCCTTATCTTTTATACAACCCATTTTATCTCCAACAATCCGTTTGAGTTTCACCCATGAAATTTTTAGTTTTAGTCATGTGTTTTCTTGGTAGTCTGAAAAACGAACAATTCAACTCTAGCAAAAAGAACTTTTTTGTTTACTTTTTATCTTGTCTCTTCTTGGGCATAACTCCTTCCATGTGAATTAGAAGTATAGTATCACATGTAAGCCTTTAATATGTCACATTACTTGACCAACTTTGACTTCTTAGGGGAAACTAAATATTCAATTAAAAAGGTCATAATATAAATTTACCAAGGCTTATTACAATTCACTTTTGTAATTAGAGGAAACATAAGCACCTTGAAAAAGACATCTTTAGCATGTTTAAAAAGAAAGTTGTATATTTTTTAAATGAATTGTCTGTTTTCTTTGAAAATTAATTTATTAACTTAAACAAAAATATAAATCAAAGAATAAAATTCAACTCGATATTTGTATTTTTGAAATATATTTAGATTAAAATATTTGTAAACAAATTAAGTTGAACATAAGTGACTTAAAATAAAATATTTAACTTTTTCCTGGTTTTCTTCTAATATTATGATATTATGTATGTGTAAAATCATGATAGAAAAATGCAAAAATGAACACAACAAATAAACCCATACTAAAAGATAAAAAACACATTTTAAAATTCTGTCATGATAAAGCATCAATTTCTAGCTAATTAATCTCTAAAGTATATAATTTCTTGCAAATTATGATAAATGTTTTGTGGTGTATTTTTTGAAATCTATCGAGTAGTTGTGCTTGCAAAAAGTTTATCATCATAATCATTTGCGATATTAAACTTATTTTTATTATTGAAAGATATGTTAATTAATATATGTTATGATCATTTGTAGAAATAAATGGGATGTTATTAAATTGAATATCAATTCGCACATAATTTTGCACATAAAATAAGTTAAAACCCAAATTCAACTCGTTTAAAGTGTAATTGTTATATATTATCTTTATTTATGGGTAAAACCATTATATATGCACAAACACAAAAATATACACAAAATAAACTATAGTCACAAACATTTGAAATTCTATCATAAAACATAAATTTGTAATTAATTATAAGAATATATTCATTAAAAATAATTGCGATTTTAAAATACACACATTGAATAGTGGTGGTTACAAAAAAGGATACATTTTCATTCATGATTTCATGGTCATTTACCAAAATAAGTGAACTTTTATTAAGATGAGCATAGATAAGTTATGCAATCATTCAAGTGTAATTGTTGCATTGGATACTATGCATGCTTAAAATCATCATATAAGTTATTTCTATCAAGTGATTCTAACGAAAGTTTTATTGTGTTCCAGAATTTACAGACATACAAATACAAACGAAAAAACCAATACATTACATAAAATAAAAACACAAACTTTTAAAATTCTACCATCACAAAACATGGATTTGTAACTAATTATCAATATGTATTGATTAAAAATGCTTCTCAAAGGTGCATTGAATAGTGATACTTACAGAAAATCCATAGCCATTCATGATGTTATGGTCATTTGCAAAAATAAATGAAATTTTGTTAAACTAAATTCTAATCTAAACATATATTGTTTAGTACACATTCAATTAATTGGGACGGTAATTCTTGTATATTATATTTTATGTGTAAAGTCATCGTAGAGGTGATTTCTATCAAGTAAATAGAAAATTTGGGCAATGACCTTCCATATAGGATATTCTAATGAAAGCATTTCTTGTGTTCTAAAATTGTACACAAACAAGAGCATAAACAAACAAACACATACATTTCATAAAATAAAAACACAAACATTTAAAATTCTATCATAAAAAAGCATTAGCATGTAGCTAATTATAAAAATCATATTAATTCAAAACAATTATAAAGAGTATTGTGCATTGAATAGTGGCACTTAGAAAAAATCAAATTCATTGATGATGTTGAAAAAATAAGATTTTATTAAATTAAACAACAATTTAAAGATTGGTAAGTTAATATACAAATTCTACTCATTCTAAAATTAATTATTGTATATGATATTACATGTGTGTAAAAATAATATACTCAAACAAACAACCATACGCAAACAAAAGCATAACAGACAAATACATAGCAAAAAATAAAACCAAATACATTTAAAATTATATCATCACAAAACATCAATCTGTAAATTAATTTTGAAATTTTATGTTTATTTCGTTTGATATGTTTTTAATTTTACATTGAATGATTGTGGTTAAAAAAATATTCATGCTCATATTCATGTGTGATGTTGTGATTATTTGTATTGTTGAAAAGTATATATTGTTAAAAACAATCATGAAAACTTGTGATTTTCAAACACACAAAAACTGGTGATGATTCTTACAAGGAAAATCTATAGTCATTGTTACTTGTGGTATTGTCATGGACATTTATATCTCTAAAATTTATTGACTAAAAATATTTTTGAAATTTTTATTTTGTACTAAATAGACTTAACAAATTATAAACTCCATCCTTTTTGTACCGTAAAATAAAAAATTTGAGTAAAATTTAAGATAAGAATATATTAATTAAAATATCAAATTAGAGATTGATAGCCGAATTGTGTCAAGAGGACAAGCTCGGTGTGATGGCTAGGGTTTCTTCGTCCTTTTGCTTTCCTTATGTGGTCTGGTTTCTTTCGACATCAAATGCACCTTCTGCGTCATCACTAGGGCACGATCTCACTGCTCGTGTGTCCGATAATGGAGTTTTTGAATGGAGTTAATTCTAGTTCTGGTATCCTATGCAGGGATGGAGACTGCCACCCTGTGCTGTTAGTAGTGTCATTCACCAAATGATTGATGCATAGTACCTTCTCAGCCCGTATGTACACGATGGAATAGAAGGAAGTGAAGGGCATCACATTCATGAGTTGGGAATGGACCTGTGTAGGATTAAGGCAACTCTGGAGCAAAAATATTATAATTGTTTGGTCTTAGTCACAAGAGAAATATCGATCAGATCTCAAGGAAAAATATTGGCTACAGAAGTGAATATTCCACCTCGAAAACTTCATTTCATAGATCTGTTGTTAAATATCCCGAATCTGGATATTCTAAATCCCCTTAGCACATTAGCTTGTCAAAATGGAGGAGTAGCATTGGATGTGAAAAGTCTACTTCATTTTTTGCTGGATCAAAATTTTCCTCCATAAAAGTGGGTGGGTTTGGTGGTTTGACCATCACTTATGAATTCAATACTGCCACGGAAATCCATATCTCTCTTTGAAAATCCACACTTATTCATTGATTCTACTGAATATTCGTGTGACTGTCAAGTATGGGCACTCGATCTAGTAGCCTTCCAGATTTTTGTCAAATCCCCAAATGGAAAATCAATATTATTTTGGGTTTTGGCCACAAATCACGTCAAACAATTAAAGCACAATATCGTGCACACTCTAGGTATCCCACTACTCCTTCAAAGTCTAATCTGTAGATGAAAATCGATGTAAGAAGATGTGATGTTACAAGATTATAACATCCCTTTGTTATCCACCATCATATTAAACTTGAGGATTTGGGAGGATCACCTCGACCAATAAATTCAAAGGGCACAAGGGCAATGTCTAGATCTAGTATTCCCAAAGGAACATAATCAAATCAAGGGTAAGTATATGGAGTGCTTTCTTTCATAGATATCCTCAAAGGAAGATGTGTTGCCTCAACAACACCAGATCAGAAACACAATATGCCCAACCCATACATAGTGGAACAACTAAATCAAATCCCAGTATTGATTGTAGATCTACCATAAAAAACTATTTTTTCATAACATATGAATCTCAAGAAGTACTATGCAGATTCAGCACTTTTTGGCTAAAACTAATGGATCTCTTCCATTGGATATTCACAAATTGGACAATAAATTATGACATTCAGCTTTGCTCCAGGGGCTTCTTCATAGTAAAATTTGTATCATGAGAGGGTTGTGAATATATATTGCAAGAGGGTACAGGGTTTTGGGGATTTGCAGGAACTTTTTTCATCCCTTGGTTCCCATATTTTGACGCCAATATAATTGTAGTATCTCAAAGGTTGGTTCGGGTTAGACTGCATAATCTACCCGTACATTTATGGTTCTGTAAAGTGATAGAAGCCATTGGGAACATATTAGGGTGATACGTAAATAAATATACACAAATATTTGAGGAACAAATCTACATAATCGCCAAAATTTCGTTAGAGCTAGACCTCAACAAAGGATTTTAGGACCATATTCTCTTGACACACAATAAGCAATGCTCGACACAGTTCCTAGATTTTGAGAACACAAAATTTAGATTTCGAATAAGCCAACAAATCATACATCCACAAAATTCATGTCGTAATGCCAGGAAAACACGTCAAAGGAAGAAGTAAAGAAGAAAGAAACTCAAGGGATGAAAATTCCCACAAAATTTTCATGATAAAGAAGAGAATGTTGAAGAAATGGATCCTCCTGCCAATGAAGAAGCCCAAAATACACAAGAAAACATAGAAAAGGGGAGCGTTAATCATGGAGTTTCAAGAATTCCAGCACACACATCGAGGCATGAGATGATCACTATAGTAATAGAGACGGGGGATTCAAAATATCATCGTGTATCTGAAAGTTCAGATTCAGATATGAAAAATCCAACAACGAATGAAGGGACCTAGCTAGAGCTTGTAATGGCCACTCCTTAATGGGAAGAATGACAAAAGGGCAAAAGGAGGAAATGGAGAAAAGGGTGACATGTTTACCACCACCTGGAGTTGTATTTTTGGTCTTTGTGATCACCAATTTCGATTGGCAAGATTTAATGCATTATCACTATCTACAACATGTAATTTTGCTTTCATTAATAAAATTACGATTATTTCCGAGGAAAGAAATTATATTATTTATAAATAATTATAAAAGAATCTGATTTTCAAATACACATTGAATAGTATAGTGGTTGTTACAAAGAAAAAACTTTGTCATTCATGATGTCATGGTCAATTCCCAAAATAAGTGATATTTTTTTTAAATTGAGCATGGATAAGTTAATGCAAGCATTCAATTCATTTGAAGTGTATCGTGCATTGGATACTATGCATGCTTAAAATCATCAGAGAAGTTATTCGTATCATGTTTATAGACAATCTGTTTAGTGACCTTCCACATGGTATATTATATTGAAAGTTTTTTGTGTGTTCTAGAATTCATAGACATATAAACACAAACAAGTGCAATTGAAAACAAGTAAATAAATTATATAAAATGAAAACACAAACATTTAAAACCCTATCATCATGAAATGTCCAGTTGTAACTAATCATAAATATATGTTAAATAAAAATACTTACAAAGTAATTTTATTCTTAGATATGCACTGAATAATGATGCTTACTAACAAAAGAAAACCATAGTCATTTGCAAAAAGAAATGAAATTTTGTTAAACTAAATGCTAATTTGAACATATATAGTTTAATACACATTCCATTAATTGGAAGTGTAATTCTTAGATATTGTATTTTACGTGTGTAAAATCATCATAGATGTGACTTGCATCAAGTCAATAGTCAAGTTGGCAATGACCATCCATACGATATATTCTAATGAAAGTATTTCTTGTGTTCTAACTTTATAAACAAACAAGGGCATACAAAAACAAACACATACATTACATAAAATAAAAACACAAACATTTAAAATTCTATCATCATAAAAATTCTATCTAATTATAAAAAATGATTAATTAGAAAGTAATGTTCATTGATAGTGGTGCTTGTGAAAATTCAGATTCATTCATGATGTTGTCATTTGCAGAAAAAACAAGATTTTATTAAATTAAGCTACAAGTTAAAGATCAGTACTTTAGTATACAAATTCTACACATTGGCAAAGTACTTATTTTATATGATTACATATGTGTAAAAAAATTATACACATACAAACATAACAAACAACCAATGGAAAACAAGAGCACAAAAAAAAGTACAGAGCATAAACTAAAGTCACATACATTTAAAATTCTATGATCATAAAACATCAATTTGTAAATTAATGTTTAAATCCTATGTTTATTTTGTTTGTATTTTATCATCATCACGAGGGACTTTTCATATATTTTAAATTATCATTGAATGATTGTGTTTTCGAAAAATATCATCGTCATAGTCACTTGTGATGTTGTGATTGTTTGTATTGTTGAAAAGTATATATTGATTAAAACCAATCATGAAAACATGTTATTTTCAAACTTACAAAAAATGGTGATGATTCTTACAAAGAAAATCCACAACCATCTATTTTCGTCATATTATAACAAGTTATAAACTCCACCCATTATGTATCATAACAGATTAATTAACTAATGAATTAGTTATTTATTTTGTTTAAAGTGGCATTATTCATTCATTATTTATATCAGTTTATTTAAACAAATTAATAAATTTATATACTTCTTGTTAAGTTGGAAATGTTTTTATATTAAAATCTTAAGTTAATTACAATAAAATTTTAGAAGTTTTTGAATGAACAGTTTATATTTATATATGAAGTTTTCTTTAAAATATTAATATTTGTAACGTGAGGGAGGAGGAGAATGGAGAGCGGGGAAAAAATGTGCACTAGGGTTTTGAGCTGCTGCAAAGTTGAATTCGCTGCAATCGAGCTTATGCCTGCTTTTGTTGATCAAAGGAATCCACACAGTGGGGTATTGTTGTTGCGATGGACATGAAAGGAGGACCCAAGTTCTATGGGAACCACACTCAAAGGGATTCAGGTGATCCAAAGTTATTGGAAATATATGATCTGTGTAGAGAATTGGGACTCGACTCATGGGTTTTTATTCCTGGTGGGATCTTTTTCACGCAGTAGCTTTTATGCATTCTCCGAAATTCACTCTTTTTATTTTGCTTAATCCACTGTTTTTATTTTTCTTTCTTTCATATTTCGTTGTGGATGATAGTGGAATGGAGATGATCGGTAGAGCTCTGCTAGGGCCTGGAGCCGACTGGTCCATGGCAGTGACTAGGCCTGCAGCGGATCTCGTCCCGGCTATACCCGTGACATATGAATGTTCCATAAACCCTCGAGAAAAGCCCGTGAAGGTGTCCAACAAGAATCCCAAACAGATGAAGCTGACAGTGCCCTCATTTAGAGAGGATCTATGTAGCCATCATGGTTGTAAAGGTGTATTGCGCTTCGCGCTCATATGCCATGGTCGTGCCTGAAGCCCTAAAGAATGACGAGGCACCAAATATTGGTGCGAAACCTGCGGCTCCAAAGGCAGTGGCCCTCAATGCCAAGGATCCAGCTGAGGCCACTAAAACTGCTGCTCCGAATGCCATGATGAATTCTATCCCCATGATCGTCTACGGGGTCACAAAGAAAGCCAAAAAGGAGTTTGGCTATAGGGAACAGGGAAATAGTTTCCTGGAGGAGCCCACAGAGATCCCATTGCATTAAGGCACACCGGAGGCTGCTTGGTGATGGTACCTCTAGACAAAATCAGAACCCTCATCACTGGTAAATCGTTTTTTATTTAAATTTTTTATTAAAGCCCCTTCAGAGATGTCATTATTTATCTGGGTTCATGCGATAGACTGTGTAATTGACTTAATCATCTAGAACAAGTAAATAAGTGCCAAAATTACATCATAATCATCAAGTTACATCAATATGGGTCAAAAATTCCATCTGGAAGCAAAACTAGTCAAACTGGACGAATTTCTGAGATGGAAGGTGAAAAATTGAGCTATACTCCTCTATGCACCACGCCAAATCCTCTATGCATTGCAAACATTTGAGGCTGAGTTTGAGGCACTTCCTGAAGTCCAAATTAAGCCCAAGATATCTCATTGGAAAGCCCTTCATGTCTACCTTCCAACCCAAGCGGAAGCTTTCAATTTGGATGTCATTTGCCCCTCCAAAACTGCAATCTCCCAGAACAAGCTGACATTTCCTTCTCTAATTTCCCAGAAGTTGTTTCCTTTGACTAAATTGTTGTTATCCCAGGTTTTTTTTCCAAATGTGCAAGCCCTTTCTGTGACATGAAATTCTTATTAGATCATGGTTATGACAGGAGCTAGCATATGTTTCTTTCCAAATGATTGCCCACTGCGTCTGTGGCTCTTTAACCCAATGCCACCATAATTTGGCACCTAGAACCTTGTTGAGTAAGTCAGGATCCTCCAAACCTAGCCCAACAAAGCTCTTAGGTTTGGGTATCTTATCCCAAGCTACCAAGGCCCATTTCTTATGCTCCTTCCCCTTGCCCCAGAGGAATTCTTGTTGGATGGATCCGATCTGATGTAGAACACATTGATGAGCTGGTAGAATAGATAGAATAAACGTAGTGATAGATTGAAGGATATATTTGGTTAGCACTAACCTACCAGCTACATTTAGAGATCTGTAGGCCCATTTCTTGAAATTGTCTAGAAATTTGTTGATAACAAGTTACCATATGCTCTTGTGTAAGGGTTTGGCAGTGAGAGGAACTCCCAAATACTTCGAGGGGAGGAACTCCCATTGGAAGCCCATAATTCTAGCAATGTTCCTTTGTATGGCAATGTCAGTATTAAAGAAAAAAAAAATGATTTAGAAAGATTTACCTCCAAACCTGAAGCCATCGGAAAGTATTTCAAGATTTTCTTATAGGCCAGAGCTTCCTTGACTGTGGGGATTCCTTCTAGCATAGTGTCATCCACAAATTGTTGATGTGTTAAAACATGCCCTTGTTCAAAAAGTTGGAGACCTTTGACTGAGCCCACTACCTTCGCTTGTCTGATTTTTCTCCCCAACCCTTCCATCATTAGAATAGAAAGAAAGGGAGAGAGTGGATCTGCCTACCTTAAGCCTCTTGAAGGAGTGAAAGTCTCCGAGGGTGATCCATTAACCAGGATTGTAAAGCTGGGTGAGGCGACTAGGGCCATAACCCGCTGATCCAGTTATGATCAAACCTAAAAGCATCAAGAACTTTTCTGATATATCAAGTTTAGCTTATCATAGGCTTTGGCTATGTCCAGTTGCATGATCATGTCATCTCTCTTGTTGTTAGTCAAAGAGTGAACTACCTCATGAGCTTGAATGATGTTATCGAGGATTTGTCTGCCTTCCACGTATCCTGACTGTTCCACTACCACCAGGGTGGGAAGAAGGGGTTTGAGTGTATTAGCAACCACTTTGGAGATGATTTTGAAGACAACATTGCACAATGCAATGGGTCTAAGCCTATCAGGCGTTAGGGAAACATCCTATTTAGGGATCACAATGATAAAAGTGGTGTTAAGCGCCTTCAAGATAGTTTTATCCCTCCTTGAGTCTTCCACCACGCTCCAAATGTCCTGTTTTACAATATTCCACGAAGCTTTGAAGAAGTCTACATTGAACCCATCCGAACCTGGTGCCTTGCCATTTTGCATCTCATTAAGGACCTCCTTGACCTCCTCTTCTGACACTGGCCTATTGAGGTTGAAATTGTCTTCTTAGGTATATGCTTAGTAATCTTCCTCATAGATTCATCTCTATTAGTGCAAGTTTCCTGAGCAATGCCTCAAAAGTGTTGTACTAGTTCTGTTTCTATTTCTTCATGCATGCTGAGCATATTACCTTTTTTGTCCTTAATAGTAGAAATCCTGTTGTGATCTATGTTCGCCATAGTGGCTCTATGGAAGAATCCAGTGTTGCGATCTCCTTCTTTTAGCCATTGCACTATGGAATTTTGCCTCCAAAAAATTTCCTCTTGCTTACATAATTTGTTCCAATATTGATGATATTTAGTTGCCAATTCATTCCACTCCCTGTCAAAACCCTCTATAATCAGCATTTTGTTCAGTCTATGTATTTTTCCTTCCACAATTTCCTTCTCTTCAAAAATGTTTCCAAATTCCTTCTTATTCCACTCCTTGAGCTGGAGTTTAATGTGGTTGAGTATTTTTTGACGAAGGAACATTCTTGTGCCTTGAATATATAAATATTTTCCCCACCGGATAGCAATGTTGTTAAAGAAGTCTCGGTGGGAGAGCCAGATATTTTCAAATCTGAAAGGTCTATTGTTCGGTTTGCCGATACCGTGAATGTCTGGTTGTACCGGCCAGTGATATAAGCCTCCAAAGGGAAGAATACTCGCAAATATGTCCTTCTCCTTGATTATAATATCTTCTGAGATTATAAATCTATCCAATTTGGATGCCACTTGCAACTCTCCTCCTCTTTTGGTGTTCCAAGTAAAGGTACCATTATTCATGGAAATATCCACGAGCTTCATACTATCTAGGAAGGTTAGATATGCACAAGAATCATATTGAAATCCCCTCCCAATATCTAGGGGATTTTTGGATGACGTTCCTTGAGCTTCTTCAGTGAATCAAGAAACAAGAGTTTTCCCTCCAACCTTTTGGGGCCATACACATTCGTAACCAAGTACATTTCCTTATTTCCCACTAGCTGAATGACCATTGAAAGATAATTTATGGAGGCTTCTGCATCTACCATGTCAATCTTTTGGGCGTTCCAAAGCGTGAGAATGCCTCCAATTGTATTCTCTACTTTGACCTCCAAAAACTCAAATGTGTTGAGCCATTTACCATGAATCTATTTTATCTTTTGAATGGAACATTTTGTTTCCTAAATGAAGATCACATCCGGGGCTACTTGCTTCATTCTGTTACTTAATAATCTTTGTTTCCTTTTACTGCCTAGACCTCTTATATTCCAAGAAGTAAACTTCATTATCAAATATTTTTAAAGGAGTAACTCGATAGATCTTTCATCTTATCTAAACCTATCATTAGTTTCCCACATTCCATCAACAGCCCATTCTATTTTTTCCGGCCTCTTTTCTTTCTTGGGATTCTTGGAGCTAATCCTGGTATGGATTTCAAAGCTTTTACTCGTTCGCTACTTTTTTTTCATTCTTCCTTAGCTTTTCAGATTCGTTGTTCTATGTTTTCCAGATGAACAATAGCTTAACTCTGTGAAACTCCTTTTCAGGTAATGAATCCACTCCCTCTTTGGTTCCTTGTTCTAAGAAGCCTTCTAGATATAGATTCTCTTTCTCCAAAATTTCTTGAAGTTTGTGCTCCTCCAGCTCCATGTCGCTCTGGGTTGTTTCATGGTCCATTTCTTGATCAACATCACTCATGGTGGCCTCTTTCTGGTACTCATCATTTTGTGTTTGTACCGGTTATTTCCCTTCCTCTTTTTCTGCAAAACTTCCTTCTGTTGCTTGTTCTTCTTTAGTATTCTCTTCCTCTTCCTGAATCCCCTGTAAACTATTTTGTCTAAGTTGTTGTTCTTCTCGCTGTTGATTCCTCGTACCTCTCTTACTCCCTTTACTTCGGTTAACTACTTTCTGAAAGCTGTCTGCTTCTTTCACTATGGTGCTTCTACTTTTGTTCATTTCCTTGTTGAGCGGACAGTCGCTAAAAAGATGTCCATGTTCATGGCATTCGCGACATCTGAATGGAATGGGCTCATAATCTACTGTTTGTACCCATTCTTCATAAAAAACTTCCAAGATTATCTCCTCCGGTAGGGCTCCTAATAGCTCCATTTCCACACAAATTCTGGCAAAGGAAGTATATTTTCCCCTTCTTGTGGCTTCAGAGGCTTTTACAAAGTGTCCTAATTTATTTCCTATGGCCATTAATGATTCATTTTGCCAGTAATCAAGAGGTAGAGAGTCAAGCCTTACCCAAAACAGTAGTGAAGTAAAAGTCTCATTTTTTGGTACAAAGTTCACGACCCAGGTTCTCATGTAGAGTCCTGTCGCATAAAGAAGTAGGGCCCTCCTTCAAATATTTTGTCCTTGTCTTCTATATTTGTGAACACCACTGTAAAGGAACCCCTAGACCGAAGGTGAAGATCTATACTTCCTTTAGGTTTCTAGTGGTATCTGATCCATGATTGAAGAGCTTTTTAAGTGGGTCGTAGTCCCATGAACTTGCAGATGATGGCATATATCCCCATATGTTCCCTGTATGTCTGCAGCTCCGGATTATTTAACACTACCCTGGGAGTTATGTCTGTTTTGGCTTTGCAGGATCCCTTGTGTTTCGTGTCTTTAATTTCCTATTGTTTGTCCTCTACCTCCTTTTAGTTTGTGTGATATTTATTATTTTCTATGGGTTCTACTGACCCCACTTTTGTGCTCTTCTCTTCTAGAGGCTTTTTCCCCTTGCTGGCCAGGGCCTTCCTGTAGGAGGGAGTGGAGTTCCCTCCTCGTCCACCCTTCATAGGCATTAATAAAAACCCCCGCGCACATTGAACTAAGATTGTTCTTCCCTCTGTTCTCGTGTGCCTCATGTCAAAAAGCATTCTCCAAATGTGATCTTCCTAGAACAACTTTTATTTCATTATAAGGATTTAAATGTTTTAATTTATGGTGTCAAATTTTGTACAAATTTTGTAAGACTCCAAATCTTCCCTTCTCTATCACAAAGAAGATATGAAGGGTAAGGGAGATGTTGGAGGGGCTATTCAACTTAGTTGATGATCCCAAACAATTCTAGAATTGATATTATAAATTCGATAAACTCTGTAGTTGAGTCAAGAGTCTAAGTTAGATAGGCTAAATTAGTTTTGACAATTAAATTTTTGTGACTA